>OY997264.1:424275172-424511446 GCA_963921465.1 Triticum timopheevii
GCCTAGGTGGGTTGTGCCCACCTCGGTGGCCTCCCGCACCCCCTCTTTGCCCTATAAATTCTCAAATATTCCAAAACCCTTCGGGGTAGCCCTAGATCAGAAGTTCCGCCACCGCAAGGCCTCTGTATCCACGAGATCCAATCTAGACTCTGTTCCGGCACCCTGCCGGAGGGGGAGATCATCACCGGTGGCCATCTTCATCATCCCGGTGGCCACCACGATGAGGAGGGAGTAGTCCACCCTCGGGGCTGAGGGTTTGTACTAGTATCTATGTGTTTAATCTCTCTCTCTCTCTCGTGTTCTTGAGATGTCAAGATCTTGATGTATCGCGGGCTTTGTTAATATAGTCGGATCATATGGTGTTTTCCCCTCTCTATCTTGTTGTGATGAATTGAGTTTTTTCCTTTGAGATTTCGTTGTTATCGGATTGAATACTTTTATGGATTTGAGAACACTTGATATATGTCTTGCAATTGAATACTTGCGTGGACAATGGGGTATCATATTGATTCACTTGATATATGTTTTGGCACTCAACTCGCGGATTCCCGAGGTGACATTGGAGTAATCTATGCATAGGGGTTGATGCACGTTCTTGTCTTTGTTTCTCCGATAGAAATCTTGGGGCACTCTTTGAAGTTCTTTGTGTTGGATTGAGTATTATGATTCTGAATTTGCTTTGGTGTTATTTTAGTACGAACTCTAGGATAGATCGAACGGAAAGAATAGCTTTGTGTTATTTTAGTACGAACTCTTGAATAGATCAAACGGAAATAATAGCTTTGAGGTGGTTTCTTACCCTACAAACAATTCCGTCTTATGTTCTCCACTAGATAGGAACTTTGGAGTGATTCTTCATCGCACTTTGGGTGATGGTTATATGATCCAATTATATTAGCACTGTTG
Source organism: Triticum timopheevii (assembly GCA_963921465.1). Classification (NCBI taxonomy): domain Eukaryota; kingdom Viridiplantae; phylum Streptophyta; class Magnoliopsida; order Poales; family Poaceae; genus Triticum; species Triticum timopheevii. The sequence goes on from OY997264.1 coordinate 424,276,079, forward strand.
GGAGATTGCACTAGCGAAAGTACGGACCCTAGGCCTCATTTTCAAGCATTGCAATACCGTTTGTGCTCAATTTTGTTACTTGGTACCTTGCTATTTTTATTTATTCAGATTATAAAAATATATTTCTACCATCCATATTACACTTTTATCATCATCTTTACGCCAAACTAGTGCACCTATACTATTTTCCATTGTATTGGGTGTGTTGAGGACACAAGAGATTTCTTGTATTTGGTTGCAGGGTCGTTTGAGAGAGACCATCTTCATCCTACGCCTCCCACGGATTGATAAACCTTAGGTCATCCACTTGAGGGAAAATTGCTACTGTCCTACAAAACTCCGCGCTTGGAGGCCCAACACGAGTCTACAAGAATAAAGTTGCATAGTAGACATCAAGCACTAGTCCACCCACATATCAAATTATCAAAGTAGCAAACACAAATAAAACCATCATGATGACAGTGACTAGATGAAATCCCCGTGTACCCTCAAGAATGCTTTGCTTATCATAAGACACCGTTTTGGCCTGTCCTTTTCCTCAAAAGGATTGGGCTACCTTGCTGCACTTTTGTTACTATTACCGTTACTTGCTCGTTACAAATTATCTTGCTATCAAACTACTCGTTACTTATATCTTCAGTGCTTGCAGAGAATACCGCTGAAAACCACTTGTATTTTCCTTTTGCGCCTCGTTGGGTTCAACACTCTTAATTATCGAAAGGACTAAGATTGATCCCATGTACTTGTGGGTCATCAGATATCACTTGGAAGAACCGCCTCTGCACCAAAAACCATGAAGAAAGGCATATAGCCTATGGACCTGTTGGGGTGGTATTGCTACTCCAGAGTACTGAAGGTAACCCCTCAACCCAACAAACCAGCGTTCGCTTCAAAGGAACCATAAGTCAGGGTTTTATGCCTCTCAAAATTTCTTGGTTAGCTCTCTCCGCTTGACCATTAGACTGCAGATGAGCCACAGAAGAGACGTCAAGACTAATATGTTCTCGTTGACAGAATTCCTTCATAGCACCCTTAGATAAATTAGTGCCATTATCAGTAATGATACAATGAGGGTAACCAAAAGGAAGATAGAATTTTTAACAAACTGGACTACAGTTGCCGCACTACACTTGCTGACCAGCTCTGCTTCTACCCACATGGTAAATTTGTCAACCGCCACCAAGAGGTGAGTTTTCTAATCTTCAGACCTTTTGAAAGGTCCAACCATATCAAGCCCCCAGACTGCAAACAACCAAGTAATTGGAATCATCCTCAACTCTTGAGCCTGCACATGAGTCCGTCGAGAAAACTTCTAACAACCATCACAATTACTGACGATATCCTCCGCATCAGCATGAGCCGTCAACCAATAGAACCCATGACAAAAAGCTTTGGCTGCTAAAGATTTTGAGCCGATGTGATGACCACAATCTCCTTCATGAATCTCATGCGAGATCTCACGGCCCTCTTAGGGAGAAACACAACGCTGGAACACACCTGTTACGTTGCATCGGTGTAACTCGCCATTGACAATAGTCGTAGACTTAAATCGCCGGGTTATCTGCCTGGCCAAAGTTTCATCCTCAGGTAACTCGCCCCGGGTCATATAAGCCAAGTAGGGAAGTGTCCAATCAGGAATAGCGTGGAGAGCCGCCACCAACTGCGCCTCTCGGTCAGGGATAGCAAGATCCTCCTCTGATGGTACCTTGACTAAAGCATTATGCAATACATCAAGAAATACATTAGAGGGTACCAGCTTATGCTGGGACCCTAGCTGGCTCATGGCATCAGCCGCCTCATTTTTCCTTCGATCAAGGTGCTCCACCTGATAACCCTTGAAATGACCAGCAATATTATCAATTGCTCGGCGATAAGCCGCCATGAGCGGGTCTTTAGAATCCCATGTACGTAAAACTTGTCGAGCCACAAGGTCTGAGTCGCCAAAACACCTGACCCAGCTCAAATTTATCTCTTTGGTCATGCGAAGTCCATGGAGTAAAGCCTCATATTCAGCTACATTGTTAGTACAAGGAAACATTAGCCGCTAAACATAGCAAAACTTGTCACCTCATGGGGAAGTCAATATGACCCCAACCCCTGAGCCCTCTAGCTGCGTGGACCCATCAAAGTGAATTATCCAATATGTGTTATCAAGTTTCTCCTCATGTGTTTGCAACTCTGTCCAGTCATTGATGAAATCCACCAGAGCCTAAGATTTGATAGCTGTTCTTGGCACATATTTTAGACCATGAGGTCCGAGTCCTATTGCCCACTTAGAAACCCGGCCTGTGGGCTCCCTGTTTTGAATAATGTCTCCTAATGGGGCAGAGCTGACCACAGTAATAGGATGACCAAGAAAATAATTTTTCAGTTTGCGACTTGCCATGAACACTCCATATACCAATTTCTGCCAATGTGGGTATCGTTGTTTGGACTCAATCAACAACTCACAGACATAATAAGCCGGCCTCTGGACTGGGTACTCCTTGCCCGTCTCCTTGCACTCCACCACAATCGCCACACTGACAGCTTTACTGTTAGCCACCACATACAGGAGCAAAGGTTCTTTCTCTACGAGAGCTGCAAGGGCGGGTGGCTCAGCTAATTGCTTTTTGAGCTCCTCAAATGCCTTATCATCAGCGTCGCTCCAGACAAAATGATCTGTTTTCTTCATCATCTGGTATAAAGGAACCGCCTTCTCTCCCAGACGGCTTATGAAATGGCTCAAGGCTGCAATAGGACCCGCCAGGCGCTGTACGTTATTAACACACGCCGGCTTAGCCAGTGAAGTTATAGCCTTAATTTTCTCCGGGTTAGCTTCAATGCCTCTCTTTGAGACTAGAAAACCCAAGAGCTTGCCTGCAGGTACACCAAATACACACTTGGCCGAGTTAAGCATCATCTGATAGACCTGGAGACTATCAAAAGTCTCCCTTAGATCATCCAAGAGCGTCTACTTTTCCCTGGATTTAACCACAATATCATCCACATAAGCATGCACATTATGCCCAATTTTACTATGAAAGCAATTCTGCACACAAGATAAGTCGCCTGGGAACTCTTGAGGCAAAAGGTATAGAAACATAGCAGAAAGCTCCAAAAGGTGTGATGCAAGCCGTCTTCTCCTGGTCTTTAACTGCCATTTTGATTTGATGGCAACCAGAATAAGCATCAAGGGACCATAAGCTCTCACAACTCACTGTAGCATCAATAATCTGGTCAATGCGAGGGAGAGCAAATGGATCAGCCGGACAAGCCTTGTTAAGATTAGTATAATCAACACACATACGCCAGGTGCCATTTTTCTTAATTACCAACACCGGGTTGGCCAACCACTCAGGGTGAAAGACTTGATGATGAACCCAGTTGCCAAGAGCTGGGCCACCTCTTCTCCAATAGCCTTACACCGCTCTTCATTGAAACAACGAAGAAACTGGTTGACCGACTTAATTTTAGGATCCACATTAAGAGTGTGCTGAGCAAATTCTCTCGGTACACCCGGCATGTCAGAAGGTTTTCATGCAAAGATGTCCCGATTCTCACGGATGAACTCGATGAGCGCGCTTTCCTATTTGGGATCCATATTAGCCCCTATTGTGAACTGTTGGGATGAGTCGCCATGGACAAAGTCAATCTGCTTAGTATCATCAGCCGACTTAAACTTCACGGAGGGTCTTGCTCCGTGGTGGGCTTCTTCAAAGGGGTCATATCAGTTGGGTCAACATTATCCTTATAAAACATAAGCTCCTTAGTAGAACAGGCTGATTCAGCATAGGCAGCATCTCCTTCTTCACATTCCAATGCAATTCTTCGATCACCATGAATTGTAATCGTGCCCTTACACCCCTGGCATTTTAAGCTACAAATAAACATAACAAGGACGCGCCATAAACTTGGCATAAGTGGGTCGTCTAAACAAGGCATGATAAGGGCTCTTGATTTTAACCACTTCAAACCATAGCGTCTCTGTTCTATAATCATAGTCATCGCCAAAAGCCACTTCCAAGGCAATCTTACCTACTGGGTATGCCGACTTACCAGGGACCACACCATGAAAAATTGTAGAGGGCGACTTAAGATCCTTATTAGTTAAATCCATCCGGCGAAAAGTATCATAATAAAGGATATTGATACTACTGCCACCGTCCATGAGCACTTTAGTGAATTTATAACCCGCAACCTGAGGGGCTACCACCAACGCTAGTTGACCTGGATTGTCAAACCGGGGCGGGTGATCCTCTCGACCCCATGTGATTGGCTGCTCTGACCATCGCAAGTATCGAGGTACCGTCGGCTCAATTGTACTAACCGCACGCTTATGAACCTTCTGATCTCTCTTGCAAAGACTTGTGGTGAAAACGTGATACTGGCCACTGTTAAGCTGCTTTGGTTTAGTTTGGTATCCTGACTGATCCTGCTGGTTACTCGCACCAGACTGTTGGTTATGACTACCCTAATTGCCATGTCCTTGATACCCAGAATTTGAGCCGCTGCCACCAAAGCCAGGTCCTTGACAGCCGGATCCTGAACCGCCTGGCGGCCCATTATTATTGGCATGACCTATATTATAATTCCGGTACTCTCTCACTATAAAACAATCCTTCCATGCATGAGTTGATGGCTGACCAGGCTGACTATGCTTTGGGCAAGGGTCATTCAGCATTGCCTCAAGGTTAAATTTTGGTCTTCCAAATTGCGGCTTACCCTTACAATGCTGATTTTTATATCTAGTGTTGGTGTTAGCTACCAGATCTGACCCGCTGTCAGGTTGTGTGCACTTACCACAGTTACCCTGGTTGTGACCATTATGGCATGTGACATTCTACTGCCGACCGTTACCATTACCACTCTTCTTTCCCTTGTTGGACTTCTCATCATCCGATCCAAGGTCTTTGGTATTATCAGAGACTGCATACTTAATGAGAGCCGCCATGAGGTCCCCCATGTCACTACAGTGACGCTTAAGCCTCCCAAGCCGGACTATCATCGTCAGCCGGACTCCAAGACTATGAAGATACAAGATTGAAGACTTCGTCCCATGTCCGGAGGGGACTTTCCTTGGCGTGGAAGGCAAGCTTGGCGATAAGCATATGCAGATCTCCTACCATTGTAACCGACTTTGTGTAACCCTAGCCCTCCCCGGTGTCTATATAAACCGGAGGGTTTTAGTCCGTAGGACACAACCATTACAACAATCATACCATAGGCTAGCTTCTAGGGTTTAGCCTCCTTGATCTCGTGGTAGATCAACTCTTGTACTACCCATATCATCAATATCAATCAAGCAGGAGTAGGGTTTTACCTCCATCGAGAGGGCCCGAACCTGGGTAAAAACATCGTGTCCCTTGTCTCCTGTTACCATCCGCCTAGACGCACAGTTTGGGACCCCCTACCCGAGATCCGCCGGTTTTGACACCGACATTGGTGCTTTCATTGAGAGTTCCTCCGTGCCATCACCGATAGGAAGGATGCCTCTTCCCATCTTCAAGGACGGTATCTTCGCCAAAGGAGCCTTGGCCGCCGGCCAAACTATCCGGCTAGGTGGTTTTCTCATGACCGCCTGTTCGGCCACCGCTTCGACAATGACCTCTCAGGTCGTCAAAAGCAATCTTCACGTCAACACGGAATTCGCCGAGCGGCTGGATCCAATAGAGCTCTCGTCCATAAACGAGCTCTTGGATCGCATCGCCGCCCTGGGAGTCGCTACAGACTACAATCAGATTGGGCTTAAAACCGATCTGAGGGAGATTAACTCTCCCCAGGTTACCCACCACGTTGCAGTGGTAGAGGAACAACGCGGTGACTCTTCTCCTATATTGAAAACTAGTCATGTCCGGGCTTCCGAACCCCCCATGCCGGATTCCCGCGGGGGGACGGACTTCGATCAAGCACTGAACCTAAAGTCAGGCATCGGACCAGACTCGTTGGACAACGTCCAACGATCCAATCTTCCAAATTTGGAAACTTCTCGGCCCTTAAGCATCGGGATGGGTAGGATTCCGGACTTAATTCCACCCACCCACCAAGACATATGCGATATATCTCAAATCTGGCAAGAGCTCGCTGAAACAGTACATCATTACTGGGCCAGATTCCTCCTGGTTATGGACAGGATAAAGGACTGCCGAGAGGAAAGCGCAATTTCAATTTTCTGCAATAATTGCATGGACAAGGGAATCTTGAACGCCGTCAGTCGCCGCGAAATTACATGCTTCACCGACCTGGCGTCCATAGTGCGAAAGTACTGCGCGATGGAGAGTTTCCGGAAAACCGAAACTAAGTTTTGGGACAATCCGGCCCCGAATACAACCCTAGTCCATAACAAAAGGGTGCAGCACACTCAGGCACCGGGTAAAAAACCAAAAAGCAAAAACACCATAAAGGGCAAGGAACCGTATTGGAGGGATGGCTCAGTGGACCCAGTAAAATTCACAGTACAGAGGGCTCCACCCCAACACATAGCCTTCGATCATGTTGGATATTGCGGCAGGTGGCCAAAAGTGGCGAGGAGCTTCTAGCCCCGAAAAACCACTCCAACAGTACCAGTACGGTGTCAACAGTCTTCGAGACTTTCGCATCAAATAATGTGCGAAAACGAACAATCTGCAGCCTCGCTGAAGTCTACCAAGTAGCAACAACAAATCCATGGAGCGACACGGCCATCACCTTCAACGCTAGCGACGAACCTAAATTCCGAACAGCCCGAGCACCAGCCACATTGGTCCTCAGTCCAATAGTGGACGGCTTTCGTCTTACCAAGGTACTCATGGATGGCGGCAGTGGACTAAACCTCATCTACGAGGAAACTCTTCGAAAAATGGAAATAGACTGGAGCCGCATTGAGCGAAGCAGCACAACCTTTAGAGGAATAATCCCTAGCCAGGAAGCGCGCTGCACAGGAAAAATCACACTTGATGTGGTGTTCGGCTCGCCGGACAATTACAGGTCCGAAGAGGTCACGTTCCAAGTGGCCCCGTTCAGCAGCGGATATCACGCCATATTAGGACGGGAGGCATTCGCGATTTTTCAAGCCATACCCCATTACGGGTACATGAAGCTTAAAATGCCTGGGCCTGGCGGAATAATCACTCTCATTAGTGATCCGGACATAGCACTCTACGCCGAAAACAAGACAGCCGCATTAGCCCTGGAAGCAGGATCCGAAGCCCTAGCGGCAGAAGAGCTCACTGTGCTACGCTCTATGGTGAATAGGGACGATGTGATACTCGATAAGAGATCCAAGTCCACCTCCTTTAAACTAGCGGACGAAATAGTCAAATTCCAGGTCCACCCAACGGACCCAACAAAGACGGCCTCCATTGGGGCACAGTTGAACCCTGATGTAGATGCTGCACTGCGAGAATTCCTTCGGGAAAATTGGGACATCTTCGCGTGGCACCCTTCAGATATGCCAGGAATTCCACGCAGATTGGTAGAACACAGCCTAAACATCCTAAAAGGATTCAAGCCAGTCAAATAGGCTCTTCGGCGATTTTTCGAACCCAAAAGACAGGCAATGGGAGAAGAGCTAGCCAAACTATTGGAAGCCGGATTCATCAGAGACATCAAACATCCAGACTGGCTAGCAAACCTGGTAATGGTACCAAAGAAGGACAAATCCTGGCGCCTATGTGTCGATTTTAAAGACCTCAACAAGGCCTGCCCAAAGGATCCCTTCCCCCTTCCCCGCATCGACCAAATAATTGATGCTACTGCAGGGCACGATTCATTGTGCTTCCTTGACGCATACTCCGGCTACCATCAAATCAAGATGGCGGAAGCGGACCAAGCCGCAACGGCATTCATTACTCCATATGGACCATTCTGCTTCAACACGATGCCCTTCGGACTTAAAAACGCCGGCGCAACATATCAGCGCATGATTCAGACATGTCTGGCTACCAAGATCGGCAAAACAGTAGAGGCATACGTAGACGACGTAGTCGTCAAAACCAAACACGTCGAAACTCTAGTAGACGATTTGAGGCTCACATTCGACAACCTCCGAGCATATGACATTAAGCTGAATCCGGAAAAATGCGTTTTCGGCGTACCAGCCGGAAAGCTCCTGGGCTTCATTGAATCCGGTAGAGGAATTGAAGCAAAACCAACCAAGATCCAAGCTCTGTCACAGCTGGATATTCCAAAAGACCTCAAACAAATACAAAAATTGACTGGATGCATGGCGGCTCTAAGCCGCTTTATCTCCCGTTTGGGAGAAAGGGCATTGCCCCTCTATCGCCTCCTCAGGCGCACCGAACACTTTGAGTGGACGGATGCTGCCACTGCCGGACTCGAAGAAATAAAAGCCATATTGGCAACAAATCCGGTCCTGGCTGCGCCTAACCTGGGCGAACCAATGTTGTTATACATCGCGGCAACACATCAAGTTGTCAGCGCGGTACTCGTCGTCGAACGAGAAACAGAAGGGCACAAATTCCCTCTTCAAAAACCAGTGTACTACGTATCCACTGTCTTAACTCCCTGCAAGTCCCGTTACCCTCACTATCAAAAGATAGCGTATGCGGTGTTCATGGCATCCCGGAAGCTCCGACACTACTTTCAAGAGTGTTCAATAACAGTGGCCTCCGAAGTACCCCTCAACAACATTATAAACAACTGCGACGCGACGGGCAGGATTGCAAAATGTGCCATCGAGCACTTACCATTTGATATAACATACAAACCTCGGCGAGCTATAAAGTCGCAAGTTTTGGCTGACTTTGTCGCTGAATGGACTGAAGCCGAACTCCCTAAAGAGTACGACGCATACTCCAATTGGATTATGCACTTCGACGGCTCCAAAATGTTGGCCGGATTGGGGGCTGGCGTCGTACTGACGTCCCCAACCGGGGACACAGTCCAATACGTACTTTAGATAATGTACACGGACTCCAACAATGCAGCCGAATACGAGGCCCTCCTACATGGCCTCCGGATGGCAATCTCCATGGGCATTCAACACCTAGAGGTGCGCGGGGATTCAAACCTTGCAATATCCCAAGTAAATGGAGACTTTGACGCCAAGGATCCGAAAATTGCAGCCTATCGTAACGCTGTCCTAAAAATGTCAGCTCGGTTCGAAGGACTCGAATTCCACCACGTAGCCCGGGATAATAACCAAGCAGCCGACGTATTGGCACGCATCGGCGCAAAACGTGACGTTGTCCCTCCAAACATCTTCCTAGAACGGCTCTTTAAGCCATCCGTACTATGGGAAGAGGAGTCCGGAAACAACAAACTGGAAGCAGCCGCACCACCCAGCACAGAACAATCTGACATAATCGGCGATTCAGCCGATGAAATAACACCTTCAGCCCACGAAATAATGGCAGTAATCGCCCCGTGGACAGAGCCATTCCTAGCCTACTTGCTTAGGCAGGAACTTCCCGAAGACCAAAATGAGGCCCGCTGCATAGTTCGGTGATCTAAAGCCTACAAGGTCCACGAGGGATAACTCTATAAGAAAAGCACAATCAGAGTCCTTCAAAGGTGTATCTCCGAAGAGGAAGGGCGAAACCTTCTAGCCGAAATTCATGCCGGACTAGGCGGACACCACGCCACAGCTCGGGCCCTTGTAGGAAAGGCATTCCGTACAGGATTTTATTGGCCGACGGCCCGAGCAGATGCTCAGGACTTAGTCCAAAGATGCGTCGGTTGTCAGCTCTTTGCTAATCAGAGCCATATGCCACCCACCGCCCTCAAAACTATACTCATTACATAGCCGTTCGTGGTCTGGGGGCTTGACATGGTTGGACCCCTTAAAGGGGGAACCCACAAGCAAAAATACCTATTGGTCATGGTGGACAAATACACCAAATGGATAGAGGCCAAGCCAGTTAAAACGGCAGAGTCCGGACCAGTGATAGACTTCATATCCGGGGTAGTACACCGTTATGGCGTCCCCGATAGCATCATTACCGATAACGGCACAAACTTCACGGCTGACGAGGTTAAATTATGGTGCAAAAATATGGGCATTAAGCTCGATTACGCTTCAGTCTATCATCCTCAAACCAACGGTCAAGTGGAACGAGCAAATGGTCTAATAATGAGCGGCATCAAACCCAGACTAGTGCGGTCCCTTACAGAATCTAACACGCACTGGGTAGAGGAGCTTGACTCCGTACTCTGGGGGCTGCGGACAACGCCCAACCATACTACCGGATTCACACCATTTTTTATGGTATACGGCGCAGAGGCAGTTTTGCCCTACGACATTATTCATGACTCACCTCGAGTGCGCATGTATGAAGAAACAGAAGCCGAGCTGGATCGGCAAGACAGTTTGGACGCATTGGAGGAAGAACGCGACGTCGCAAAGGCTCGTTCCGCATTCTATCAGCAGCAAGCTCGAAGATATCAAAGCAGACAAGTACGGGCTAAAACTTACAATGTTGGCGAACTAGTTCTACGCCTGCCGGACAAGAAAAAGGACAAGCCCAAGCCCAAATGGGAAGGCCCTTTCATTATCGATCAAGTCCTGACCAGCGGGGCGTACCGCCTGCGAAATGCATCGGACAACCGACTCGAGCCGAACCCATGGAACGCAGCCCGTCTTCGAAGATTCTACGCCTAGCACCGGACTAAGAGTTCGTCTCCTTCCTCCGTCCAAATTTTTATATATTTCAGCTGTCTTTCGTTTTTTCTCTTTTCTCTCAACCTTTTTCATAAAAGCCTCTAAAGGCCTACTCGCGCATTGTTCGCACACGCTTGATGTGCTATCCGCACTCATTATACCTGGGGGCTTCTTTACCAGAAGCTTATTTATACGGGCTTCATGCCCAGCACATGTGTCAAACTTCCACATGTACCTTTTATTCACCATTATATGCATCGATATGACTTAAGTTTTGGCCAAGCTGGGTTGCCTGGCTCCTGTGCTTACCCCTACGTTCCCGATTGTTCGGCTAGGAGGTAAAGGGAGCACCTCTACGATTGTTACTGCCGGGTGAGCCGGATGTGTACCTCAGACTGGGTGAAGCCGAAAGCTAGCGTTCTTAAGGGAATATTTGGTCGGTGACTTGAAAGATGATTTTTTACCTACTTATTTATCTGCCCCCAGATGTTTTCCTGCTCTTTTCGCAGTCCGGACATGCACTTTAGGGCATGCCTCCCAGGGAAAGGAACCCCTAGCGGAACTATTCTCCCTGGAAGATGTTTCTTACTAACCATGTAATATAACATAACTAGTTGGGCACTTGTCTGATAAAGCACTAATGACCCCTATGCCTGGTTTCCATGCATGCCCCGGTTGTTTCTTAACCGAGAAGGTATTTGGACACACTCCGGACTCTAGGGTCCCGAGGTTGAAGCAAAAAGTTCGGCAAAGACAAACGATCTACAATCCGGCTAGAAGGCATTTTACATGTCATTCTAAAATACATTGTCAAATCGACTGACTGTATTCCTCCTCAATCCCGTCTAACAGGCTGTCTAATTTATAGTCCCGTTGGGAATATTTAGCGGCCAACTCTACTTGGCCGTACACTAAACTCACAGGGATCTCCTTCCCATCGGGCCCAACAGGTCCGACCTCGGCCATGTGGTTGGGATCCGCCTTCTTGTACCGCGTCTTCACCATGGCCCAGGCCTCCCTGGCACCTTGGCGGCAGGCTGAAATCTTCCATAAACGGAAGCGCTGCCGCGCTCCCTGAAGCTTCTCCGCAAGCTCTCCAAGGCCCTCGAGTAGGGAGAGGGACGGCCATAAGGCCTGGACGACGCCGCTCATCGCCTGCCGAACTCGTTCGAGCAGTTGCACTAGCTCGGGAAGTTGATCACCCGTTGATACGGGCATCTCCTCCGCAGGGCGACCTTTGAGCACACCTACAGACACATTTTTTCAATTGACTTCCTCGTCGAACTCTTCTTTTCAAAAGAGTTCGCTCAAGCACTTACTATAGATGCCGTAACGAAGCCGCTGATTCTCCTTTAAGGAGCCAGACAGCTCGGCCCGCACACCTTTCAGCTCTTCTCCAAGCTGGGCGTGGGCATCCTGGAGCTTGTTTCTTTTCGGCTGTACCCTTGTCAGCACCCTCTCGCCGGCCTTCAGCTGGCACAGTAGTTCTTGCTTGTCCGGATCCAGTCCGGCAACACCTGCAATGTCATTGTCAGACTTACACGCATGCCGCACACCGATTATGTTTTTGAAATAATGTGTTACCAGGAGGGGTCTCTGTGTTTCCTCCTGCGGCAGCTAGTTCGGCCTCAAGTTGGGCCTTGCACTCTTGTAGCTCCTGGGACAATCGAGTATTCTTCTCTGTAAGATCCTGCATATCAAATGATCCTTAAATCAGTTATTCCAACTACTTTAAGTCTCGGGGGCTACTGGCATATACAACTATTAAAATCTCTTACTCGTATGTCCTTTACATACTGCACCGTGGCTCTGGTCAAACCATCTTGAGCAGCACGGATGTCACGACCGGTTTTTCAATAAAAATATTTATTGAAAGACCGATCTTTTGATGTCCAGTGTGAGGAAAATCCTCCTTACTGGTAGACAAAACTTTGATACAATAAGCCAGTAGCATTAATATATTACAGGGGGTTGAGCTGGAGCCGCTCAACAATTATTACAAGCACGCCAATAATTATACATATGGCGGATATGGCACAATGGTGGGGTGGCAATACTACTGACTCGAGATAAAAGTGGTTGGGTGGAGTAACACAGTGGAGTGGGTAGCAATACTACTACACTGGTGGCTCATCGAGCGTCGAGGTGAGGCTCGATGAATTTTATTTAGGTAGCGGAAGCGGTTATAAATAGTGACCAAAACCAGGGCCGCACGAGACTGACTGGGACTCCTCTAAGCGTTGGACTCGCTATCGAACTCCTCATCCATGAGATCACCTTCGTCAGCATCTGGCCAAATCAACAAGCCAGGTGAGTACTTTGAAAGTACTCGCAAGACAGTTCGGACAAGAGATAGAACAAATGCATGCATGAAAGCGTCATGAGTATTTTAACAATGGCACATTTAATTCATAAAGACAAGACAGGTAAAATGGGAGTCGGCGGTAGTCCGCTCGAAAACCCAAAGAAATAATCGTAAACCCAATCGGGTGTCTGAAGCGACGCCTCGAAAGGAAGATAAATAAATAAAACACGCCGCAGTCGGGTGTCTAGGCGACACCACATAAAGGGCTTAGAGCAAAATAGATAATAACAATGCCGCAGTCGGACGTCTGAGCGACGTCACAGAAAGGGCTTATAGCAATGTAAATAATAACAATGCCGCAGTCGGACGTCTGAGCGACGTCACATAAAGGGCTCATAACAAAATAAATAATAACAATGCCGCAGTCGGACGTCTGAGCGACGTCACATAAAGGGCTTATAACAAAATAAATAATAACAATGCCGCAGTCGGACGTCTGAGCAACGTCACATAAAGGGCTTATAACGAAATAATTAATAACAATGCCGCAGTCGGACGTCTGAGCGACGTCACATAAAGGGCTTATAACGAAATAAATAATAACAATGCCGCAGTCGGACGTCAGAGAGATGTCACATAAAGGGCTTATAACAAAATAAATAATAACAATGCCGCAGTCGGACGTCTGAGTGACGTCACATAAAGGGCTTATAGTTCATTGTCATAACGCGGGAGGGTTAATGTACACAGAAAAATATTCCACACAAGATGGTTAACAGTTAGTCCTTCACAAGCACAAACATTAACCAAACTTAACACTCCTTTAGCTTACCGGGGTTCTTGCCATCAAGACTAACAATTGACAAGATAAAGATGACCCGAAACAGGGTCATGGACAGGATGTTGTAATGGGGAGTTGACTCTGCAGAGTTTGTACTAAAATACCCACAGCCAACGGATTTCCGTAGTCACGAGGGACTAGTTCCATTTATGGTATTTCGGAAGAAACACAACTTAACCAGTACACACCTATCCCACTTCACATTGCCAGGAATCACCCTTGACAGCGTTCAAGAAAAACTTTGAGACGGGGAGATCACAATCTCGAATAGCATGGGATCAAATTTATATACGCGCGCTCTAAGGGGTGCCCCCCTCTCGGTCCCAACCGGAAACACCCATGCCCCCTGACCGGATGAAAGGTTTTAATACAGGGCCATGGAACCTTCATCCCGGCTCTCCATTTGGTGTGTACCGGGAAGTGGTTTACATCTTACTAAGCCATATCCCTTGCGGGGAAACATGTGGCAGTACGGAAAAAGGAAATGAACGGGAGTTGATACCGGAGTCAACAAACATACTGGCATAAGACTGGCATGCTACAACACTACCATCTTAGCCATCTTCATGCCACCACGTGTCCATGCAACCTCATTTCCATGAACTCATGGATTTCCGTAACTCACTTGTCTCAGCTTTTCATGAAACAAAATTTAACGGGATGCTTATGAACATGACATGAAACTATTCAATGCAAACATGCCAAGACACTCATAATATCAAAAGTTCAAACATGCTTGCCTTGATCAGAGTAGTCGGGGTCTAGCTCGGCGAAGTTCGCGTCTCCTTCACCACCTTCGGTATCTACGGCACACACAAACATACACGTGCTATCGTAAATACCGTGGGATATAGAAAGTTGGTCCAAACATTTTTCAAATAAATATAATAAAAAACTAGACAAAAATTTGAAGAGGACAGAAAAAGAATCACTCCAAAATTCCTTTCTGTTAAAAAGTTATAAAGGTTTTAACCCAAGGACCTATCTGTGATGAAACAGAAAGTTTCCAGGGGCTCACTTATAAAAACAGAAAACGACCCGATTGAAAATACGCCGGCCCAGAGGGAAAGCGTACTCTGGCGAAAGACGCCTTCAGAAAACGGTTCGTTTTAAAAAAGGTAGAGAGGCTGACGGGTGGGCTCCACCTGTCAGGTTTGAAAATCAAAACAGAGCGCGACGGCGCCCGAGGGGTGCGGTGGTCGCCGGCGGCGATCCACGGCGAGGCAGGGGGATCGGGGAGTACCTCTGTGTTCAGGGCACCATTCCGCGTATGAGGGAGGTGGAAGTGGTCGCCGACGAGTACTGTGTCGATGGCGGCCCTTGCTCCGGCGGACGGCGGTTCGGACGAGGATGGAGCTCGCCGGAGAGGGCTGCAAGGTTCAAATTTACGAGGGGGTTAGGGTGCTAGGTGTGGAAGAGGGCTGCAGACGGGGTTTGGGCATCGGAGACGGTCTCACCGCAGTGGATGCTGCTGGAGCCCGAGGCGGACGGAGGTGGCCGGAGTCGAGGAAGAAGGGCTCCTCGAGGCCCCTCCAATGGTCAGGCAGGATGTGGTGAGGTGGTGTAGCCGGGCGTGAGTGCTAGCGGGCTCGGGGTGCTATATATAGCTGCCTCGAGGCGGTTGCCGAGAACGGGGTTCTCCGGCGAGGTGATTACGGCGGCGTGGAGGTTGAACGGGAGGTTGCAGAGGTGGGGCGTCATCACGGTCGTTCCCTGGTTCGGTTTGTGCGCTAACCATGTTGGGATTAGGTGGCTTAGGTGGAGTTCGACGGAACGGGGCGGCGCGGGCCCGTCGGCGGCAGAGAGCACGCTCTGTGCGTGCTGCGCCACGACGACGGTGCCGCATGCGTGCGCTGGCACGGAGACGGCCACGCGGAGCCACCAGAGGATTTGGGCGGCGCCGAACGGCGTTGCGCCGCCGTTCTCCTCCCTGTCGGCCGCTACGGGGAGCCGGCCGCCGCAAGACACGCTGGCGCAGGCGGGCCAGGGCGCCACCGACGCCAGGGTCGCGCCAAGTGCGCGTGTGAGGCTCCGGACAAGCAAGCGAGGCCGTGAGCAACGTGCCAAGTGCATTGTGGCCGCGTGACTGAAACTGTCGAAACTGAAAACTGAATTTAACTGAATTTCTGAAAGTGTAAGGAAAACAGTGCATGCAAGGTGTTCGACAGAATGATCCAGGCATGTAGGGATTTTTCCTTGAGCTGGTTTTTGGTGGAGTGGTCTCTCATTGCAACTAGAGGTTGCCTGAATTTTTGTGGAATTTTTGGAGAAGTGTAGATATGAATTTCACCAAATTTGGCAAATCTGGTCCAAACTTGCAGTGAGTGAAATTTGAAATATTTGAAAAGAAGAAGAGTGGATCAAGATGGTTCTGGGTTGTGGGTACAAAGGGCTATGCAAGGGTGCTGAGTTGAGATCAAAAATCAAAAGCCTTTGGGTACTTGCTTTGCAAATCACTTAGGCTCAAAAGAAAGGACAGAATTATTTGGAAAGAGAAAATAATTGGAATAAAATCCAAGAATGGATTTTATTAGGATGGACAAAATGTTTGGGTTGTATCCAAGTGGAAGGAGGGGTTTTGAGAGGAGTTTTTACCATAAGTGACATGGCAAAACAAAAAATGGATCAAACCAAATAAAAATCCCAAAACCAAAAGGTTTTCTTTTTAAAGAAGTTAAAAGACTAACTTCAAATAAGACAAGGTCCTTTTTTTTGAAAACAAAACCCACAAAAATTTTGGAGTGTCACAGCACCTACCCCCTTAGGAAAAATCTCGTCCCCGAGATTTCAGCTGATCCTTAAACAGGTGTGGGTGCTCTGTCTGAAGAAAATTCTCTCTTTCCCAAGTGGCTTCATTCTCGGTGTGATTGCTCCACTGAACTCTGAAAAACTTGATGGTTTTCTATCTGGTTCTCCTTTCAGATTCTTCCAATATTTTCATTGGGTGTTCCCGATAGGTGAGGTCTGGTTGTACGTCGATGTTCTCATGGGATACTTGCTTCTCTGGGTTGCTCACACACTTACTTAATTGGGAGACGTGGAACACGTCGTGGATGTCGGACAATTCTTCGGGCAAGTCTAACTGGTAGGCTACCGTGCCTCTTCGTGCCACTATGTAGAATGGTCCAATGAATCTTGGTGCTAACTTCCCCTTAATCTTAAACCGTTGTAGTCCCCTCATAGGAGATACTCGTAGGTACACAAAGTCACCGGGTTCAAAATTGACTTCACGATGTTTCTGATCGTAATAACTTTTCTGTCGGCTTTGAGCCGTCTTAAGTCGGTCCCTGATTAGCTTGACCTTTTCCTCGGCTTCCTTGAGCATGTCTGGGCCGAAGATACGGCTGTCTCCGGTCTCTGACCAATTTAGTGGGGTACGACATCTTCGCCCGTACAAGGCTTCAAAGGGTGCCATTTGCAGGCTGGTCTGGTAACTGCTGTTGTATGCAAACTTGGCGTACGGTAGGCTTTCCTCCCAACTGGCTCCATAAGTGAGGACACATGCCCTCAGCATGTCTTCCAAAATTTGATTTACGCGCTCAGTTTGTCCATCGGTCTGCGGATGGTATGCGGTGCTGAAAGCTAGTTGGGTCCCCAGGGCCTGTTGCAGGTGATCCCAAAATCTGGAGACGAATTGTGTGCCTCTGTCAGATATTATGGTCTTCGGAACTCCATGTAGACAGACAATACGGGAAAGATAAAGCCTGGCGAGCTTCTGAGTGGTGTGAGTTGTCTTTACGGGAATGAAGTGCGCTACTTTAGTCAATCTATCTGTGATGACCCATATGGCATCATGCCCGTGTCGAGACCTCGGTAGCCCAACAATGAAATCCATTCCGATCTCGTCCCATTTCCACCCGGGTATCTTATTCAGTTGCAATAGTCCGGCCGGTTTCTGGTGCTCGGCCTTTATGCGCTGACATGAGTCACAACACGCAATAAACGTGGCTATGTCCCTCTTCATACCATGCCACCAAAATGATTCCTGAAGGTCTTTGTACATTTTTTTCCTCCAGGGTGAATTGAATACGGGGCGGTGTGGCCTTCAGCCAAGATCTGCTGTTTAAGGTCATGAATATTTGGTACGCAAAGTCTATTCTCGTACCACAATATCCCTTGTTCATCGACAATGAATTCTGGGGCCTTGCCCAATTTCATCTTCCGTTTTATGCCTTCAATGCTGGGGTGACCACGCTGAGCCTCTTTAACTTTTTCTATCAGGGTAGGTTGTATCTCTAAGTTTGACACACTGCCTTCGGTGACCATCATTAGGTTGAGCTTAGCAAATTCCTGCCGAAACTCAGGCCTCAAGTTTTTCATGCTGTCGTTGTTTGGACTGGGGTTCCGACTTAGAGCATCTGCTACAACATTTGCCTTGCCTGGGTGGTAGTGGATTCCAACATCATAATCCTTTACCAATTCCAACCAGCGTCGTTGACGTAAATTGAGTTCTGGTTGGGTGAAAATATACTTGAGGCTCTTATGGTCCGTGTATATTTCACAACGATTTCCAAGTAAGAAGTGTCTCCATTCCTTGAGTGCATGGATAACTGCTGCTAACTCTAGGTCATGAGTAGGATAATTTTCCTCATGCTTACGAAGTTGTCTGGAAACATATGCGACAACCTTGCCTTCCTGCATTAACACGCACCCGAGGCCCTTTCGAATGCGTCACAATATACCTGAAAATTCTTGTGTATGTCTGGCACAGTTAATACTGGTGCTGTCGTCAGTTTCCTCTTTAGCTCTTGGAAACTTTTCTCACAAGCTTCCGTCCATTCAAATTTCTTGTCCTTCTTGAGAAGTTGTGTCATTGGCTTTGCTATCGTGGAAAATCCTTCAATAAATCTTCGGTAGTACCCTGCCATTCCTAGAAAACTTCGTACATCTGTTACGCTGGCTGGTGTTTTCCAGCCAAGTACGGCCTTGACTTTTTCTGGGTCTACGGCAATACCTTCTTGGGTTAATACATGGCCCAGAAAACCTACTTGCCTTAGCCAAAATTTGCATTTGCTGAATTTGGTGTATAACTGATGCTTCCTGAGTTCTCCTAGCACAATTCAGAGATGTTCAGCATGCTCTTCGGGTGTCTTGGAGTATATCAGAATGTCGTCGATGAATACCACAACAAACTTGTCCATGTACTTCATAAATACTTTGTTCATGAGGTGAACAAAATATGCGGGGGCGTTCGTTAGCCCAAGTGGCATTACCGTGAACTCATATAGTCCATATCTGGAGGTGAAGGCTGTCTTGGGAATATCTTCTGTCCGTACTTTTAATTGATGGTATCCTGACCTCAAGTCAATTTTTGAGAATACCTTGGCCTGAGCGAGCTGATCAAATAAATCATTTATTCGTGGCATTGGGTACTTGTTCTTGATTGTGACCATGTTAAGTGCTCGATAATCGATACACAATCTCAGTGTGCAATCCTTCTTTTTGGCAAACAATATTGGCGAACCCCAAGGTGAGGAGTTGGCTCGTATATACCCTTTGTCCAATAATTCCTTTATTTGTTTCTTCAATTCTACCAATTCGGATGGTGCCATTCTGTATGGTTTCTTGTATATGGGGGCGGTTCCTGGTGCTAGCTCAATGCTGAATTCTATTTCTCGGTCTGGTGGCATACTTGGCAGTTCTTCAGGAAATACGTCTGGAAATTCACATACCACTGGAACCTTGCTTAATTCAGAAATATCCACCTTATTTAATCTCGGTTGCCGGGATATTTTCCTCTCTTTGGCCGAAACTTTTATTGTCTTCTCGTGGTGATGGGTGAGGATCACGATCCTGTTGAAGCAGAAATAAAGCCTTTGTTGGTGGTTAACCAATCCATCCCTAAGATGACGTCCAGCCCTTTATTTTCTAATACAATAAGGTTGGCGTGAAATTCCAATCCTTCAAACTCAATTATCACACCTTGGCAGTAACTCTGGGTGACTTGCTTAATCCCAAGGAACTTGACGATCATTGATTTTTCCAAGGGGAGAATCGAAAAATTATTTTGCAAAGCAAAACTTTTCAAAACGAACGAGTGAGAAGCTCCAGAATCAAACAAAACCGTGGTAGGTATTGTGTTGACAGGAAACGTACCGAGTACGATATCTGGGGCATTCTGTGCTTCCTCTCTGGTCACGTGGTTCAGGTGACCCTTCCTGTGATTGTTGTTGGGGTTGAAATTGTTGCGCTTGGGCGCTGAATTATTGCCACCGTTGTTTGGCTTCGGGTCAAGTTCCTTGGCTTGGGGCACTGTTTGCCCTTCTTCCCCACAAGCGTAGCAGGTCCTGCCTGGGCGATATGTGAACTCTTTATCTCTGGCATGGAAATTCTTGACTGGTTGTGAGACATTTGTCGGGGTTTTGTGTGTATCACCTTTCTGAAAATCCGCCTTGCTTCGGGGATTGCGAGCATGATTTTTCTGGTCCCTTTTTCGCTTGCGGAAATCTTCCAGGCTGCGCCTCTCATTTTCCAAGGTAATGGCCTTATCCACTAGTGTCTTGAAATCTGGAAAAGTGTGTACGACCAGTTGGCATTTAAGCGCAGGCGCCAGGCCGTCCAAGAATTTCTCCATCTTCTTACTTTCAGTCATACGCTCCTCATTGGCGTAGCGAGATAACAGTGTAAATTGTCCGTTGTATTCTGACACTGTCATGGTCCTTTGCGTGAGATCATCAAATTCTCTCTTCTTGATTTTCATAAGGCTTTTAGGAATATGCGCCCCACGAAAACCTTCCTTAAAATCGTCCCAAGTTATATTATTCTCGTTGGGGTGCATGTGTAGGAAATTCTCCCACCATGATGCAGCTGCTCCTGTCAGATAGTGGGGTGCATATAGCACTTTTTCCTGGTCTGAACACTTGGCAATAATTAATTTTCTCTCCATGTCTCGAAGCCAGTCTTCGGCCTCAAGAGGTTTGTCAGTATGAGAAAATGTTTGGGGACGCGTCTTCTGTAGCTTAGACAACTTGGATTGCTGCTGAAATTGTCCGGGGCGATTTCCCATAGTGATGACCTGATTCATTAATTCCTGATGCTGTTGCTGACTCTGCTCATAAAGGCGGCACATTTGTGAAAGTGCCGATTCACTGCCCTGTTGGCTCGACTGTCCCTGTGTGAAATTGTTGCTGTGTTGTGCATCATAATTTTCCTCTGGCGGGGCTGGCATGGAGCGCGTCTAAGGACGAGACATTTTTCACTCTGGGGATACATTTTGCAAAACTCATAAGAAAAGAAACTGAGTCATAAAAATAAATGCACAAGGACAAACAAAACCAAAAAGGACACTCCAGGATATTTTTTTTGAAATAAAACATCGTTTGCGCACGGAGAAGGACTGCTCATACATATCTTACATGCAGGCGGTAATTATACAGTACATCACTCAGGATATGCGTACATATTCCTGACATGTTATTTAGGCTAGTGCACTTCTCCAGCTCCTACATGATGCGCAAACAGGCTACTACTCACAACCTATGTACATATCATACAAGTCGATACATCGCATGGCGATTAAACACACTTAGTCAGAGGAAATGTTGAGGACCTCCTTTGCCCTGCCGAGGGTGAGATGCAGTGAGGGTGGAGACTCGACTTCCTCCTCGCTAATAGGCTCCAGACGGGTAGTGCTGCGCTGAGTAGATGGAACGGGTGCCCTATATGGAGCAACACGTACAGGTGTGGGCGCAGTGGGTGGCGCAGAGCGGACTGGAGTGGGTGCAATGGCTTGGTTGAATTCCTCGGTGGAAGGCAGGCGATGAGGAATGGCGCGAGTGGCCGGTGCATAAGATGCTGAGGACGAGACGAACGTCAGTGGTGGTGCGGTGTGCAGAAGCTCCCTCCTGTTGGCGGCACAGCCATGGACTGAGTCCATGCGGGCAGCCACGAGGTCATCCACTAGGCTGTCAAAGGCAGCCTCCAGAGCTCGGAGATACCCGACGAGCATCTCAAAAGCCTCATCTCGCTATCCTCTGGGGCAAGAGTATGAGTAGTGACAGGCGTATGGCACGTGACATGGAAGGTAGCGGTAACGACGATTCTTCATTGACGGAAGGTCTTCCCTGAGACGAGCTATCGCCTCACAGGCTGCCATCTACATAGCATGCCTCTCAGTAGGCATGGCTCTCCCCAAGTACCGGAAGCGACGTAGCTCAAGACGCCCTCCCTTGAATTGCACCGCAGCCTGGTGCATGGTCAGACCGTCGTTGACTTTGTGCTGATAGAGTGAGAAGACGGGGCGCACGGATGGCCCCATCGCCACCTGAATGATGAAGGTGAGGAGCTTGACGAACCCATCGGGCTCGTTGGCGAACATCTGAGACTCGCAGTTGCTGTCGGCCATCTACAAAAGTAGGCAAAAATTCTGAGTGGTCAGATCATAAATTTATGCTGACTGTCAGAAAATGACTACATTTGCAAAAATAATAAATAGCTCTATTTTTGCTAATATCTGATTAGCGATCGCACCTAGTGGCTTCCTACAGTCAGCCTGGCTCTGATACCAAGCTTGTCACGACCGGTTTTTCAATAAAAATATTTATTGAAAGACCTATCTTTTGATGTCCAGTGTGAGGAAAATCCTCCTTACTGGTAGACAAAACTTTGATACAATAAGCCAGTAGCATTAATATATTACAGGGGGTTGAGCTGGAGCCGCTCAATAATTATTACAAGCACGCCAATAATTATACATATGGCGGATATGGCACAATGGTGGGGTGGCAATACTACTGACTCGAGATAAAAGTGGTTGGGTGGAGTAACACAGTGGAGTGGGTAGCAATACTACTACAGTGGTGGCTCATCGAGCGTCGAGGTGAGGCTCCATGAATTTTATTTAGGTAGCGGAAGCGGTTATAAACAGTGACCAAAACCAGGGTCGCACGAGACTGACTGGGACTCCTCTAAGCGTCGGACTCGCTATCGAACTCCTCATCCATGAGATCGCCTTCGTCAGCATCTGGCCAAATCAACAAGCCAGGTGAGTACTTTGAAAGTACTCGCAAGATAGTTCGGACAAGAGATATAACAAATGCATGCATGAATGCGTCATGAGTATTTTAACAATGGCACATTTAATTCATAGAGACAAGACAGGTAAAATGGGAGTCGGTGGTAGTCCGCTCGAAAACCCAAAGAAATAATCGTAAACCCAATCGGGTGTCTGAAGCGATGCCTCGAAAGGAAGATAAATAAATAAAACACGCCGCAGTCGGGCGTCTAGGCGACACCACATAAAGGGCTTAGAGCAAAATAGATAATAACAATGCCGCAGTCGGACGTCTGAGCAACGTCACAGAAAGGGCTTATAGCAACGTAAATAATAACAATGCCGCAGTCGGACGTCTAAGCGACGTCACATAAAGGGCTCATAACAAAATAAATAATAACAATGCCGCAGTCGGACGTCTGAGCGACGTCACATAAAGGGCTTATAACAAAATAAATAATAACAATGCCGCAGTCGGACGTCTGAGCGACGTCACATAAAGGGCTTATAACGAAATAATTAATAACAATGCCGCAGTCAGACGTCTGAGCGACGTCACATAAAGGGCTTATAACGAAATAAATAATAACAATGCCGCAGTCGGACGTCTGAGAGACGTCACATAAAGGGCTTATAACAAAATAAATAATAACAATGCCGCAGTCGGACGTCTGAGCGACGTCACATAAAGGGCTTATAGTTCATTGTCATAACGCGGGAGGGTTAATGTACACAGAAAAATATTCCACACAAGATGGTTAACGGTTAGTCCTTCACAAGCACAAACATTAACCAAACTTAACACTCCTTTAGCTTACCGGGGTTCTTGCCATCAAGACTAACAATTGACAAGATAAAGAGGACCCGGAACAGGGTCATGGACAGGATGTTGTAATGGGGAGTTGACTCTGCAGAGTTTGTACTAAAATACCCACAGCCAACGGATTTCCGTAGTCACGAGGGACTAGTTCCGTTTATAGTATTTCGGAAGAAACACAACTTAACCAGTACACACCTATCCCACTTCACGTTGCCAGGAATCACCCTTGACAGCGTTCAAGAAAAACTTTGAGACGGGGAGATCACAATCTCGAATAGCATGGGATCAAATTTATATACGCGCGCTCTAAGGGGTGCCCCCCTCTCGGTCCCAACCGGAAACACCCATGCCCCCTGACCGGATGAAGGGCTTTAATCCAGGGCCATGGAACCTTCATCCCGGCCTCTCCATTTGGTGTGTACCGGGAAGTGGTTTACATCTTACTAAGCCATATCCCTTGCGGGGAAACATGTGGCAGTACGGAAAAAGGAAATGAACGGGAGTTGATACCGGAGTCAACAAACATACTGGCATAAGACTGGCATGCTACAACACTACCATCTTAGCCATCTTCATGCCACCACGTGGCCATGCAACCTCATTTCCATGAACTCATGGATTTCCGTAACTCACTTGTCTCAGCTTTTCATGAAACAAAATTTAACGGGATGCTTATGAACATGACATGAAACTATTCAACGCAAACATGCCAAGACACTCATCATATCAAAAGTTCAAACATGCTTGCCTTGATCGGAGTAGTCGGGGTCTAGCTCGGCGAAGTTCGCGTCTCCTTCACCACCTTCGGTATCTACGGCACACACAAACATACACGTGCTATCGTAAATACCGTAGGGTACAGAAAGTTGGTCCAAACATTTCTCAAATAAATATAATAAAAAATTAGACAAAAATTTGAAGAGGACAGAAAAAGAATCACTCAAAAATACCTTTCTGTTAAAAAGTTATAAAGGTTTTAACCCAAGGACCTATCTGTGATGAAACAGAAAGTTTCCAGGGGCTCACTTATAAAAACAGAAAACGACCCGATTGAAAATACGCCGGCCCAGAGGGAAAGCGTACTCTGGCGAAAGACGCCTTCAAAAAACGGTTCGTTTTAGAAAAGGCAGAGAGGCTCACGGGTGGGCTCCACCTGTCAGGTTTGAAAATCAAAACAAAGCGCGACGGCGCCCGAGGGGTGTGGTGGTTGCCGGCGGCGATCCACGGCGAGGCAGGGGGATCGGGGAGTACCTTTGTGTTCAGGGCACCATTCCGCGTATGAGGGAGGTGGAAGTGGTCGCCGGCGAGTACTGTGTCGACGGCGGCCCTTGCTCCGGCGGACGGCGGTTCGGACAAGGATGGAGCTCGCCGGAGAGGGCTGCAAGGTTCAAATTTACGAGGGGATTAGGGTGCTAGGTGTGGAAGAGGGCTGCAGACGGGGTCTGGCCGTCGGAGACGGTCTCACCGCAGTGGATGCTGCTGGAGCCCGAGGCGGACGGAGGTGGCCAGAGTCGAGGAAGAAGGGCTCCTCGAGGCCCCTCCAGTGGTCAGGCAGGATGTGGTGAGGTGGTGTAGCCGGGCGTGAGTGCTAGCGGGCTCGGGGTGCTATATATAGCCGCCCCGAGGCGGTTGCCGAGAACGGGGTTCTCCGGCGAGGTGATTACGACGGCGTGGAGGTTGAACGGGAGGTTGCAGAGGTGGGGCGTCATCGCGGTCGTTCCCTGGTTCGGTTTGTGCGCTAACCGCGTTGGGATTAGGTGGCTTAGGTGGAGTTCGACGGAACGGGGCGGCGCGGGCCCGTCGGCGGCAGAGAGCGCGCTCTGTGCGTGCTGCGCCACGGCGACGGTGCCGCATGCGTGCGCTGGCACGGAGACGGCCACGCGGAGCCACCGGAGGATTTGGGCGGCGCCGAACGGCGTTGCGCCGCCGTTCTCCTCCCTGTCGGCCGCTACGGGGAGCCGGCCGCCGCAAGACACGCCGGCGCAGGCGGGCCAGGGCGCCACCGACACCAGGCTCGCGCCAAGTGCGCGTGTGAGGCTCCGGACAAGCAAGCGAGGCCGTGAGCAACGTGCCAAGTGCATTGTGGCCGCGTGACTAAAACTGTCGAAACTGAAAACTGAATTTAACTGAATTTCTGAAAGTGTAAGGAAAACAGTGCATGCAAGGTGTTCGACAGAATGATCCAGGCATGTAGGGATTTTTCCTTGAGCTGGTTTTTGGTGGAGTGGTCTCTCATTGCAACTAGAGGTTGCCTGAATTTTGGTGGAATTTTTGGAGAAGTGTAGATATGAATTTCACCAAATTTGGCAAATCTGGTCCAAACTTGCAGTGAGTGAAATTTGAAATATTTGAAAAGAAGAAGAGTGGATCAAGATGGTTCTAGGTTGTGGGTACAAAGGGCTATTCAAGGGTGCTGAGTTGAGATCAAAAATCAAAAGCCTTTGGGTACTTGCTTTGCAAATCACTTAGGCTCAAAAGAAAGGACAGAATTATTTCGAAAGAGAAAATAATTGGAATAAAATCCAAGAATGGATTTTATTAGGTTGGACAAAATGTTTGGGTTGTATCCAAGTGGAAGGAGGGGTTTTGAGAGGAGTTTTTACCATAAGTGACATGGCAAAACAAAAAATGGATCAAACCAAATAAAAATCCCAAAACCAAAAGGTTTTCTTTTTAAAGAAGTTAAAAGACTAACTTCAAATAAGACAAGGTCCTTTTTTTTGAAAACAAAACCCACAAAAATTTTGGAGTGTCACAACGGAGGTGTGCGTCCCCTGCGTTAAAGGCATTCAACGCCTCAAGGGTGAAGCACGCATCACGAAAAACTGTCCGGAGGCGCCTATACTTCATGGTGCTCTCCACCTCAGACCTGGTGGCGGACAGTCTGTCGGCATCCTCCGTTGGAGGAGTATCCAGCTCGCGCCTTGCGCTCGCCTCCCCCTCCATACCAGGCAACTCCTACGCCCCACAGTCCGGCGGGCGCTCTTTCTCCTGCAAAGGTCATGAGCATTCAAACACTTCCTAGGAAATTTGTCCTAATTAACAACCGCGAGCTATACCGTTGCGGTGACTCCTCGATCCGCGCCGCACTCCTCTTTTGCTTGCTGGGCCGGACTGACCCTTGTTGGCCAGCCGCCGTGGCCTCGGCCTCCTGCCTTGAAGGCGCCCCCTGCAAGACACCATTGTATACGGTGGTCAGAAATGCGCAAGGAAGAAATAATGGTGTCAGGACTTCGGTCACAATCACCTGGGAAGCCGGAGATAGGCCGGGGTAGCCAGCTGTAATGGCGACTAGAGCATTATCCATGCTGAGTTGGTGGAACACCCCGTCGATTAGCTCCAACTTTATGTCCGAATCCTCCTCGGAGGCCGGATCTAGGGATCTCTCTGGATCCTCGGGTTGCGGGGCCAGACTATGTATGCCCTCCACATCCCGACGCAGCTCCTGCGTCGAAAGCATAATATAAGAAGCTTAAACTTTGAAAGCATGGGTCGGACAAACAAAGTGTTCACTTACCCAGCGCCGAGGGTTATTCATGGAGAACCCATTCAATGGGCTCGTCTAGAGGAAATCCTCCTTCTCCCCCTTGTACAGGCCGGACAGGATCTTCACTAGGTCTTCGGCCGATCCCGGCCCTTTGCGGCCATGACGAGTGGCATCGTCCTCCCCGTTGAAATCTGTAACGCCCGGATAATTATGCTATAGTAAAACTCTGCTAATGATGCCACGTCACCTTCGTTACTGTTGCTAATCTTTCATTAGTTCAAAACCGGTCCAAAAATCAAATTCAAAATATGACAAACAACAAAAGTTTTCAAACATCAAAACAAAAATGTTCGGGCAGTGCCAAATATGGCATATGTAATTATGGTGTAGAAGAAACAATTTTATAAAATACTTAATTGCCCTAAAATAAATAGAACAGAAAACAAAAAAAAGAGAAAAGGAAAAGGAAAAGGAGAAACCCCCTTCCCCCTGGGCCGAAAGGCCCAGCTAGCCAGCAGCCAGCCCGACCGGCCCAGCCGGCCTGGCCCGCCTCCCCCTGCCGCCTCCCTTCCCTGTTCCCCCGACCCGGGTCGGAACAGGGGCGCGTCCCCGCCGCACCCTCTCGCCGGCGACGTCGAGGAGGATAAGGTCGCCACGCCTCCGCCTCCTCGATCCCACCTCCCACTCGCCCCCACTCTCGCCCTCTTGGTTCCTGCGCCACTCCCCCTCCCCTTAGATCCACCCCGCTCTCCTCCTTCCCATCGCATCCGAGCGCCGCCATGGACCCGCTGACGAGGACATGTATTAGGGGTAGGGTATCAGGCCTGACCTAAAGACCCTACCCATGGACACCATGCACTTTGTACTAGGCCCCTGGGCCAGATCGCCGTCCAGACGTACCGCAACTTCAAAGTCACTCGGACGACAACAACCACTCGGAGCACAGCACTCCACTCGACGAGGTCATTCCACTCGGCAGTGTAACTCACTCGGATATGCGAAGACCAATAGTAAGCATGACGGTTTTGTAGTGGCCATGTATTATGGCATTGATACTCCACTTTGTAACATAGGAGGTGAGGGGGTGGCGCACTCTATATAAGCCACCCCCCACCACTAGACTTCGGGGGTTCTTTTCTTCCACTTCTCCCTCTTTTCACCATTAGTCTCAGGACTTAGCTCAGGCATGGGGATCTGTTCCTCTCTCTCACACACACATTGTAATCTCCGGATATATACTCAAACAAAACAAAGCCTCTCTGGAGCACGAGACGTAGGGTTGTTATCTCCACCGTGAGAGGCCCGAACTCGCTAAAACACCGTGTCACCCATATGCATCTCGATAGATCATGCTCCGTTATCCTACCCCTCTCTTACTGTCGAAGTCGTTCCCACGACAGTTGGCGCCCACCGTGGGGCATGGCGTCTATCGAACCATGATGCAGATGGTCATTTCTTCAACCACCGGCGGCGGATCAATTCCCGCCGGTGCCCTCTATTAGATTTCATCTTCACGTTTTAACACATTATTTGTACTGTTCATCTTCACGACGAGCAAAGCATTGCAAACAGAAGACAGAAGGAAAGCAGGCATCCATACAAGAACATACAAGGAGAATCATCGACCTTCAGGAACAATGACGTGAAGGCAGGAAGCCCACTGCGCCTCCACGCAGGTCCACCGGCATCGTCCGCCCCGTTGCCATCTCGGACCTCGGCACAGCCGACTATGCCTCTACACTCAACCACCGGCGCCGTCCGCTTCATCGTCATCACGCACGACCACCAGCGCCGTCTGCCTCATCGTCGTCTCCGACCTCGGCCCAGACGAGTGGGCTTCGTCTGTGACGTCGTCGTTGAGCCCCATGCGCGGCCACTAGCGCTGTCTGCCTCGTCATCATCATGCATGACCGCCGGCATCGTCGTTACGCATGGCTGCCATCGTCGTTCGCCTCGTTGTCGACTTCGGCCTCGTCTTTTCGGCTGCTCGGCGTCGACCTCCGCAGCAGAGGCGTAGGCCCGACGCGGCATAGGCGTGCAGCGCTCCTCCCTCCGGCGTCGGTCGCCAGCGATGGTCTCCGTGGCGGAGTGCGCTGGAACGGCAACCTACCAAACAGCCTCGTCCCGCAACCGATGGTCGTTCAAGATTGAAGGAATCAATGCCTCATAAGTGCATACATAACCTGGACCGTTTCCTCACTTAATTAACTGCATGCATGGAAAAGTGGAAACGGAAGGACGCGGTGAAGGAATCTTCAACGCCGGATTAATGGCTGCCTCATTAATTAGCCGTTCAAACAAGGGAAAAGTGGAAACGGAAGGATGCGGTGAAGGAATCTTCAACGCCGGATTATTGGCTGCCTCATTAATTAGCCGTTCAAACAAGGTGCGTTGATCCATTTTTTCCATAGCCTCCAGCGCAAACGCAGCTTGCATTGACTTCAAGCCGGCCCAGCCGCTCCGCTACTCCCAGTCGGTACTCTGGTACGCTCAGACAAGTACAAGTCTACACTCGACATATGCAACACTCGGGCATGCATCGTTTTCTTGGACACGTTCATTCGACTAACGTGTAGGCACTCGATCATTCGTGTGTTCCGACTTGGTCAGACTCCTCCTCGACGACATGCTCAACTCGACCGCCCCATGCGGTGCTACTCGGTTGCACACATCCTTGACACTCCGACGCCCCGCGGACATCGTCACTCAGCTGCGCACGTCTACATCGCCTAGACGCCCCGCGCATCGTCACTCCACGGGACGCGTTTGCATCATCCAGCCGCCCCGCGCGTTGCCACTCGGTTGGTCACCTCATCACCACTCGGCCGCCCTGCGCGTAGCCAGTCGGTTAGTCACCTCATCACCACTCGGCCGCTCCACGCGTCGCCACCCGGTTGGTCACCTCATCACCACTCGGCCGCTCCGCGCGTCGCCACACGGTTGGTCACCTCATCACCACTCGGCCGCCCCGCGCGTCGCCATCGGTTGGTCACCTCATCACCACTTGGCCGCTCCGCGCGTCGCCACTCGGTTGGTCACCTCATCACCACTTGGCCGCCCCGTGCGTCGCCATTGGTTGGTCACCTCATAACCACTCGGTCGCCCCGCGCGTTGCCACTGGTTGGTCACCTCATCACCACTCGGCCGCTCTGCGCGTCGTCACTCGGTTGGTCACCTCATAACCACTCGGCCGCCCCGCGCGTCGCCACCGGTTGGTCACCTCATCACCACTCGGCCGCTCCGCGCGTCGCCACTCGGTTGGTCACCTCATCACCACTCGGCCGCTCCGCGCGTCGCCATTGGTTGGTCACCTCATAACCACTCGGCCGCTCCGCGCGTCGCCACACGGTTGGTCACCTCATCACCACTCGGCCGCTCCGCATGTCGCCACACGGTCGGTCGCCTCATCACCACTCGGCCACTCGCGCGCCTTCAGACAGCTAAGTCATTTTACATTCTGTTATTTCCGAGTATCCTGTAATTCACACATCACCTTCACTCGAAGGTCGCACCACCGAGTGTACCTCTACGCTCGGCTGCTTATTTTCACATACTTGCTTAGTACTGATTATGTGACTCCCTAGTCCAGCTTCCATTTTTTCGCATACATCATTCATGAACACCACATGTCATTCTTAATTTCGAGTTTGCATCGGTCCTCCGGGGCTGCAACTTAGTCGAAACACTACACTTCCATTTTATTTGAGCCAATATTCCAATGAGTTCAGTCGGATCCATCGCTTCGACAAGTTCGAACTGATCCTTCGCTCTTTCAGACTCTTGCTGGTTAACCAGCAAGCCCCTTGCACTCCCAGCAGGTGTCTATGGGTGTTATTCACACAAATCATTTGAGCACACACCGAATTTCCTTGAGAAATTATTTCGTTGGCTTGTGTCATTTTTTACACAAGTTACGTGATCACTCGATGGCCCTATGCGCCAACTTCATCGCTGCTCGGACTCGGTCACCGTACCGGTCCTAGTGCACCACAACACCTACCTTGTCGCTCTGTTGACTTCAAACACATCCGGCCAACCCCTCTGTGGAATCCTCTTCATCGTATCAATGATATAGACCTCGTCAGGCATGAGACAGATAAGTCCCTTTTATAATCAAATTTCACACTTCACTCTTTTGCGAGTTTGCCTCTTTCGAGCATCACTCGGAAGGTTCACCTCATCTTTACCCGAGTCTAACTCGATGAATTGCAAATCGTCCATTCAAAACCATATTTCTCGTGTTCTGACATGTCCGTTGTCAAAGCCTGTAGCATGCTCGGGGGCTACGCCGCACTCGGGAGCTGCATCTCATTTGGAATGACACTCTCCTGAGTGGTCGACTACTTCATCACCTGGCAGATCCTTCACTTCAACAAATGCATCAAATCCGCCACTTCGACAAGTTTAGTAATCACCCAGACGCTCTGCATGCCATCTTCATTCCTACTCAGAATCAGTTGGCACACCGGTCTTATCGCGCCGCAACCATGTTACACTGACCTCATCACCACATAAGCTTCGAAAGCATTCGACTAAGTCCTCCGAGGACCATTTTCGCCGTCCGGTGGCACAGGACTTCACCTTAGCCGCTTCGCGCGCCGCCACTCAGTTGTGTACGTCTTCACCACTCGGTTGCCCCGCGCATCTTCACTTGGCTAGATATGTATTCCTACGTTCGACCACTTCACACGTCATCACCATTTGGCCGCCCCACGCGTTGCCACTCGGTTGGGCACGTCTTCGCCACTCGACCGCTCTGCGCGTCGCCACTCGGTTGCGCGCGTCTTCACCACTCGACCGTCGCGCACCGTCACTCGGTTGTACACATCATCGCCCCTCTGCCGCCTCGCGCGTCACCATCAGTTGGACGTGTCTTTACCTCTACACCCCCAGCACGGGAACGACTAAGTTACTCATATGGTCAAACCTCATATCACACTCTGTAGCAAGCTTACCTCCTTCGAGCATCACTCGGGGGCTAAGCACGACAGTTGGCCATGTCACCCTCAGGGGTTACGCCCATTTGGTCAACCTATTGATCACATCAGGAATATTCTTTTGACCATACATGCTCGGTTCGCCGAAGATCTATAAGTGAAGCACGTCCACTCGGACAAATACCCCTTTCATGCAAAGGGTGAAAACGAAGCTCCTCTACGGATACAATGTACTCTTACAAATACCCCTTTCACGCAAAATCTAACGGTCAATATAAGAAGTACTACTGGAACGATCACTCCCTGGAGTGTCCAGCTTTTTTCTACAGTCAGCAGTTTCAAAGCCAAGTTCATTCACCGTGCCGAGAGTATGAAGATTCACCTGCTTGACCGAGTTCCAGGCTGAATTTATTCCGTGTCGAGCGCACGAAGATCAGTCCGACTGACTCAGCTCCAGGCTGAGCTTATTTACCATGTCAAGCGTCTGAAGATGCATCCGATTCACTCAATTGCAGACTAAAAGATATTTACCGTGTCGACTGCATGGAGATTTACCACGACACTTAAACCCTCTGCCCGACTCATTTAGTCTGACAGAGGCTCGGGGACTACACCCAGTGGGTGCACTCAGCGTGCCCCCACTAGAAGAGAACTCAGAAAGAAACATTTTTTGCTCGGTCAAGACCAGCTCCAGATCACTCAAGTACTACTTGACTTCTGAGTCGAGGAGAAACAAGCTAGACCAATACCAAATCCTCAAGTACTACTCGACCTCCGAGTCGGAGAGGAACAAGTTCAACTGGTACCAGCTAAGAAGATTTTTAGTTTTCTCAGACCGCCTCCGACTGCCCGCAGTCGACGGCGGTCTCGAGGACTACACCCAGTGGGTGCACTCAGCGTGCCCCCACTGGAGTAATCTCCACTCGGTACGGCCTGACCAGTCCGAGTGATGAACAACAACAAAAAATACAGGCTCTAAGACTCCAGCCGACTGTTGGTATCCACTCGGAACGGTCCGCCCGGTCCGAGTGACGGCCTAACAACAACAAAAAATACAGGCTCTAAGACTCCCGCCGACTGCCCGCAGTCGGCGGCAGTCTCGGGGACTACACCCAGTGGGTGCACTCAGCGTGCCCCCACTGGAATGGTATCCACTCGGAACGGTCCGCCCGGTCCGAGTGACGGCCAAACAAAAAAAATACACATTCCAGGCGTGAAGAAATTCCGAGTAATCAATTACTCGATGCAGGACCAGCTCCAAATCACTCCAAAAAAATTGCTATAAGATGAGTTCAATGCTCCTCCGTGGACCCGATTGAGCTCATTTCACTCGGACACCGTGTAGTATAGAATCCGTCAAGGCAACACGCGGAGATAAGACCACCGGGTGACCAGAGGAAGTTCATAAGTGCCTCCGTAGCACTCGACTCATCTGGGAATCCACCTCAACTCGACCCGCTCAACCTCGACCGATTCGGGGGCTAATGACGAGGACATGTATTAGGGGTAGGGTAACAGGCCTGACCTAAAGACCCTACCCATGGACACCATGCACTTTGTACTGGGCCCCTGGCCAGATCGCCATCCAGACGTACCGCAACTTCAAAGTCACTCGGATGACAACAACCACTCGGAGCACAGCACTCCACTCGACGAGCTCATTCCACTCGGCAGTGTAACTCACTCGGATATGCGAAGACCAATTGTCAGCATGACGGTTTTGTAGTGGCCATGTATTATGGCATTGATACTCCACTTTGTAACATAGGAGGTGAGGGGGTGGCGCACTCTATATAAGCCACCCCCCACCATTAGACTTGGGGGGTTCTTTTCTTCCACTTCTCCTTCTTTTCACCATTAGTCTCAGGACGTAGCTCAGGCATGGGGATCCGTTCCTCTCTCTCACACACACATTGTAATCTCCGGATATATACTCAGATAAAACAAAGCCTCTCCGGAGCACGAGAGGTAGGGTTGTTATCTCCACCGTGAGAGGCCCGAACTCGCTAAAACCACCGTGTCACCCATATGCATCTCGATTGATCATGCTCCGTTATCCTACCCCTCTCTTACTGTCAGAGTCGTTCCCACGACACCCGCCGCCGTGAAACGCGCGGCCACAGCCACCACCTCACCTCGCCAGCGTGTCCGTCGTCTCCGCCACCGTCTTCCTCGTCAACGGGTGGCCGCAGCTGGAGCTCGGAGGTGCTGCCGCAACGCCCCCGACGCCGCCATCTTCCTCCTCTGCTCCGACAAGCTCCACTGCCGTTCTTCACCGACTCCGGCCGCGCCCTGCAGCTACTAAACCCCCAAGGGCCATCGTGTGCGCCGCCCGGTGAGCCCCTGCTCTCTCTCTCTCGCGCACGCCCTAGCTAGCTATCACCGTAGCACCCGAAGGCAGCGCCGCGGAGCTCGTCGCCGACGAGTCTCTGATGACCAAAAGGTCACGGGCTCGTGCCGGTTGCACTCCCCGCGTCTCGTAGACCATCCCCAGCCTCTCCGTTTGTTCGCTAGCTCGCCCTAGCCCCAATCTCCTCGAGCTCCCGAATGCGTCACCGCACGCACTCGTCACCGGCGTGGCCACGGTGACCATTTGGTCCCGTGCGTGTCACCGTTCCGCTTCTCGTGTCGAGTAAGCACCGTGGGGACCTCACGAGGCTCACTTTGCACCCCGTAGCGCGATCCCCGGCCACGCCCGAACTGCCGTCCGCCGCACTCGTCACCGGCGACCATTCCGGCCACCCCCGCCGACGGGCTCCCCTCCATCGGACGCGGCGCGAAGAGGTCGTTCCAGAGAGCCCGACCGCGCTTGATTTGGTGCCACATGGGCGAAATCCGACACTCTTCCAAGCCGCACCGCCGCGTTTTGCATCGCCGGCGTCGTTCCGGCGCCGTCCACCGACGTGGCTTGGCGGGCCCCACCCCTGGGTCACTGCTAGTGGGCCATGGGGGCCCCGTTGACTGGATTGACCCAGTCAACATGCTGACTGGGCAGCCCAGTGGCACTGACATGCGGGGCCCATGCCATAAATGAATAAAATAAATTCATAATTTGCTAATTAATTAAATTAGTTAATTAAACACTAATCTCTCACTGACTACCAGACCCCACCTGCTAATTAACCCATTTAGTTAGTTTAAACCCTCTGTTAGTGCCCCTGACAATGACATGTGGGTCCCACTGGACCCACCTGTCTGGTTTGACTGGTCAACCGACCAGTTGACCTGCTGATATCACTCTGATGTCATGCCTACGTCATCAGGCACTGTTCTGGATAATGTTGGATTTAAATAAATAATTAAAATCAGAAAATGAGTTAAATCTTTAGAAAATCATATCTTTTAATCCGTAACTCTGATGAAAATACTTTCTACATGAAAGTTGCTTAGAACGATGAGACGAATCTGGATACACAGTCCGTTCATCCTCCACACACCCCTATCATACTGAACACGCAACTTTCCCCCTCCGGTTCCTTTGTCCGAAAACGCGAAACACCGGGAATACTTTCCCGGATGTTTTCCCCCTTCGTCGGTATCACCTACTACCGCGGTTGGGCACACCTAGCATCGTTACTTGTCTTGTCATGCATCGATATGCATCTGTTTGCATTGTATTCATTGTTTCCTGTCCCTCTTCTCTCCGGTAGACTACGAGACTGATGCTGCTGCTGCCCAGTTCGACTACGGAGTTGACGACCCCTCCTTCTTGCCAGAGCAACCAGGCAAGCCCCCCCCCTTGATCACCAGATATCGCCTATTCTCCTCTATACTGCTTGCATTAGAGTAGTGTATCATGTTACTGTTCGGTTACTCCTATTCTGTTGCATAGCCTGTCATTGTTGCTACAGTCATTGATACCTTACCCGAAATCCTAAATGCTTAGTATAGGATGCTAGTTTATCACCATTGGCCCTACATTCTTGTCAGTCTGCCTTGCTATACTATTGGGCCGTGATCACTCGGGAGGTGATCACGGGTATATGCTATACATATATACATACTAAAGATGGTGACTAAAGTCGGGTCCGCTCGAAGAGTACCCGCGAGTGATTCACGGACTGGGGGCTGAAAGGACCTTTGTCCCGACGGCCCTCTGTGTGGATCTTTGTGGCGGAGCGACAGGGCAGGTTGAGACCACCTAGGCGAGAGGTGAGCCTGGCCCTGGTCGGCATCCGCGGTTGCTTCATAATAACACGCTTAACGAGATCTTGGTATTTGATCTGAGTCTGGCCATTTGGTCTATACGCACTAACCAACTACATGGGAAAGATATGGGCACTCGACGTCGTGGTATCAGCCGAAGCCTTCTAGACGTCAGCGACTGAGCGGCGCGCGCCGGATTGGAACATAAGCCTGCTCTTGTATTAAGGGGGCTAGTTCTGCTTTCGGCCGCCCTCGCAACGTGCAGGTGTGCAATGGGCGATGGGCCCAGACCCCTGCGCCATAGGAGTTAGACCGACGTGCTGACCTCTCTGTTAGGCTTAGGTGGGGCTGCGACGTGTTGATCTTCCGAGGCCGGGCATGACCCAGGAAAGTGTGTCCGGCCAAATGGGATCGAGCGTGTTGGGTTATGTGGTGCACCCCTGCAGGGAAGTTTATCTATTCGAATACCCGTGTCCCTCGGTAAAAGGACGACCCGGAGTTGTAACTTGACCTTATGACAACTAGAACCGGATACTTAATAAAACACACCCTTCCAAGTGCCAGATACAACCCGGTGATCGCTCTCTAACAGGGCGACGAGGAGAGGATCGCCGGGTAGGATTATGCTATGCGATGCTACTTGGAGGACTTCACTCTACTCTCTTCTACATGCTGCAAGACGGAGGCTGCCAGAAGCGTAGTCTTCGATAGGACTAGCTATCCCCCTCTTATTCTGGCATTCTGCAGTTTAGTCCACCGATATTGCCTCCTTACACATATACCCATGCATAAGTAGTGTAGCTCCTTCCTTGCAAGTACTTTGGATGAGTACTCACAGTTGCTTTCTTCCCCCTTTTCCCGACTTTCCTTTCTTTCTGGTTGTCGCAACCAGATGCTGGAGCCCAGGAGCCATACGCCACCATCGACGATGACTCCTACTACGCTGGAGGTGCCTACTACTATGTGCAGCCTGCTGACGACGACCAGGAGTAGTTAGGAGGATCCCAGGCAGGAGGCCTGCGCCTCTTTCGATCTGTATCCCAGTTTGTGCTAGCCTTCTTAAGGCAAACTTGTTTAACTTATGTCTGTACTCAGATATTGTTGCTTCCGCTGACTCGTTTATGATCGAGCACTTGTATTCGAGCCCTCGAGGCCCTTGGCTTGTATTATGATGCTTGTATGACTTATTTTATTTTTAGAGTTGTGTTGTGACATCTTCCCGTGAGTCCCTGATCTTGATCGTACACGTTTGCGTGTATGATTAGTGTACGATTAAATCGGGAGCGTCACAAGTTGGTATCAGAGCCGACTACCTGTAGGAATCCCCCTTTCCAACTCCTTGGCCGAAGTCGAGTCTAGACATTGCAAAACTTTTACTAACATGGCTGTGTGTCTTACGGGCACACGTCGCCATTGGGTGGTAGTAGGATCTTTTATTCCTTGACCTATACTCTAGGACTCTGACATCTCTTCTATTTGGGTTAAACGATTATACTAACTCTGACTCTAGGTTCTCGATAATACTTTCTCCCAGAGAGCCCCTTAATATAGATGATCGTCTGCTGCATCAGAAGAATCCAAAGATACTCTCCAATATTCTCTTGAGACTTTATGGCGTTGCTTTTGAAATTCCCCTCCATCGATAAACCCCTATGGATAACCACGTATACTTGCCATTCATACAATGGTTCCTAGTTGATCTTGTTATTACAGGATACATCAAAATTCTCTCTATTATTTCAAGAATCTTTGTGCCTACTGCCTTGCAGTTCTTTGTCACATGAATACCCCTACGGATAATTCCTCGCTCTTACCGAGTATCCACTCATCCCTAGTTGTTCATGTGTTTCACAAAATTCTTCAAAATACTATCCGATCTTTCGAGAATCCTCATTAGCCTATGGCTCTTGAAATGCTTGTCTGGCTGCATTTCGGTTAATTCCAAATGACTAGCAATATTCATGGATGTCCTTTGCCTTTATCATCTTGGGTCCCTTGATTCAATATGTTGCGAATGTTGCAATCCTTAATCAGATCCTAGAATTCATCCTTTCGGCTCAGACGTCATTTTAAACATGAGCTGGATCTCGACCAGTCAAATTGCCATCGATTGTACCCCTAAGCCTACTCAACTTATCCATCCTTGATCAGAGCGTTGCTTCTGATCCCCTGATTTGGAAATCATAATTCTTTTGCATTTGAACTTTGAATTAGTCAGATGTTTCTATAATCAGATCTCCTTACATTCTTCTTCCTCTGGTTGAGTATCGATACTCACATCAGCTTCATTGTGGATCGCCCGATCCATTGTTGGATTTCATCCGACATCGTCCTTCATATTCAATAACCTTGTGAGCCTTTCCACGGGTATATAACGCCTTTGGTAAATTGTATCCTCTGCTTTGACAACCATGCTCTACTTTTGAGCTTGTGTTATTTACTTATGAAGTTCGTGGTATATGTTCCTAGGAAGCCCCGTTGGGTTGAACCTATGCCTTCCCTAATCTGTGTGAAACCGAAAGTTATACGGGTTATACACTACTTCCGCTTCGTCAGATAACTTTTCAACACTACAACTTCGATAATGAGAAGCGAATGGATGGTCATGCATTGGAGAAGTGGGAGTCGACCTTGAACTTTGTGTTCATGCCCATGGACACGATGTAGATCCTATCATGAAAGCTTCTTGTAATAATAACTATTTCCTTGATATAATATGCTTTGGTATCGGTGAATTGATCCTTTGCAATCGTGCTTCCGACCGAATGTTCTTCTTTGATCCCATTTCTCGCGCAAGTTTAAGCACTTGTCTTCTGTGGATCAATACCCCGGTCCACCTCTACTTTGATCTGTCGTCGAGTATTACCCCTGGTATCTCGAGATTATCACGAAACATCATAACTTCTTATGTGTTCTTCATCAAGTACTACATTCTCACCGATTCCAATTTTTCCTGGGTTTTGAGTGGTTAGTCACTCGAGTACACCGATAACTGAATCGTGTCTGTTCTACGATTCAACCATTCTTAGCAATCTTCCTTGCTTACGAGTTTTTACTCGATCACACCATTCCTAGCCTGCTCGGCTATATCATTATCATGCTGATTTTAACTGTGCTACCTTGTCCTTATTCCCGGAGCACAACTTTCGACGGGGAGCTAAGGTTACATCGAATTCCTCGTCTTATCGTTCCACTTCGGACAAAATGCTTGGTTCCAAGTTGGTGATGTATCCTTGCATCCAATTATCTTCCGCTACATCAGTCCTTTTGCTTGATGTCATTGCTGATCGATTACATCTTCTTGAAACCTGTCGACAAATTTGTCGTGATCATCATCAACATTTTGAATCCTTCCAAGGTATCAATTGAATTCATGATGGTAAATGCCATCCTGGTCCCTTGGTAATTTGAGTTACCATCAACAACATCTTTACCTTCCTTTCATCATAAACTTGATCATGTTAAGGATGCAACTTGTTATCCAGTTTGTATTTTGTTCTACCTTGAAGTATTATTGTCCTTTATGTCAAGGATGTTGTGAGGATTGCTCCACCTCTTAAGAATTCTCGGTATAATGATACTTCTCACCATCACCATTCTTTCCTTGCCCCTGTATTGTTTCTAACCGGGATACCAACGAGTGGATGGTGCTGTTTGGTTTCTGCCCTTCTAGCAACCCTATTGCTTTGAAGCTATTGGTCGACCGTTCATTCTTAGACTATTGGTTATTGAATCACCATTCTAACATTGATCATACTACTTGAGCCCATATTTCGGGTGCACCTTTCAACCAATATCTAAGCGTGTATGTTTTCCTCGAGCATACATCATTATATCATGTTGATCGGACAAATATTATCTCCTTGTTCACATAATTGTGGAAATCCATCTTTTAGAAATCTCGAGGAATTGTCTCTGAGTCCATCAGCCACCCCTCATCCTCTCCTTGATTTAATGATGAGGTCTTGTTTCGGAGCTCGCTTCCATAGTGCATTTCCCGAGAATCTTACAATGTCATCTCATCAAATTGTGTTGCACCTTTCTTCTCAGGCATCCTGAGTCTAAGGTTTCCTGACACCAATCAAATCTGAATCTCAGTTAGATCTGATGGTTGGAGCATATTTCCAAGAGTTATGACAATTGTCTTTATATGACCTGGTAGGGTGGTGTCATGCCTAGCACATTTGGCCAGAGGCCCTATTGTTATAGTTTCCTTTTCGCAATGTTATCCATTCTTCCATGAGGAAATGATAAGACTTATTCTACAAGTTGTTCCTGATGAATCCTTCGTGTATCCGAGGTCTGACCTTTGCTTGAAGACCTTGTCAATGCCATCTCGAAGCATGTCTGTGGTACTCTGATTTTCAATAAGAACATTTGAAGCACAATGCTAAATGTTTCTTGCTCAATTTTCCAAACACCGTTGTATGGGTAATGTCATGAAATTTCTCTCCCCTTACCTAAAGTGTTTTCTACTTTATATCCTATCATGGATATCTTACTCTGCTTGTCCTTGGGAAGGATATTCCCCTGAAGTATGTGTTTAAACACATTTTCCTTCCCATTGTTCTGTTTAATCTGATAACCATATTTTCCATTCCATTGGTTGGTTTAACATTTCTTGTGATCTATATGATCTTAGCAATAATATTCTCCTGCATATGTAAACACCTCGGTGTACAATTCTGTCGATGAGGCCCTGTTACTATTGTTGATGAAATTCCGGTAACCACCGATGGACGAGAACTTTGCCTACTGGTCCGCCTCGTTCAACGAGCAGGAAAATGGTTCTCTTCGTCCCCCGCCCTTGGTACCTATGTTGTTGCCGACATGACCGACAGACTATCCTCTGACATGCCTTGCTTACATGATCGTGCAAGATGTCACCGACCTTCCTACATTTAACCACATGGTGGGCCCATAACCCACAGTTCCAAAGGATCAAAACCTGACTCTCCTGTACACCTTGTTGACAAAGTTATCCCTTGCTCCTTGTCTCGTAGGTAATTCGCGAGCCACCTTCCTAGTGATCTATTCTCGTATAAGATGCAATACTTACTCTCGCTGCTCTAACTCCCTTTCTCGCTCTGGTTCAGACTTTGAGCGGCTATCTATCCGCTTGGACCCTCTCATTGTACCATCGTACCTTACTCTCGATGTATTTTATTTGTTCAAATCAAGAGATAACCTTATGCTCATTCATGGGTTAACCCCAGAATGTTTCCCTCATAAGCATTCTGTCGTAGCCGAGATGCCCCTTACCTATTCGTAAGTACGTTGGAGTTCCCGAAGAAAAGGATGACTTCATCATGATGACCTGAAGCCGAGCTATGAAGACATCAACGTTATGGATCGACCTCTTTGAGAAGAGCAACCAAGTCCGAGAAGACTCGTTAGAATTTCGTAACCAAATCCGTTCCCCCTTACTCCCCCTCTTAAATCTCGGGACGAGATTTCTTGTAGTGGAGGAGATTTGTAACGCCCGGATAATTATGCTATAGTAAAGCTCTGCTAATGATGCCACATCACCTTCGTTACTGTTGCTAATCTTTCATTAGTTCAAAACCGGTCCAAAAATCAAATTCAAAATGTTACAAACAACAAAAGTTTTCAAACATCAAAACAAAAATGTTCGGGCAGTGCCAAATATGGCATATGTAATTATGGTGTAGAAGAAACAATTTTATAAAATACTTAATTGCCCTAAAATAAATAGAACAGAAAACAAAAAAAAGAAAAGAGAAAAGGAAAAGGAAAAGGAGAAACCCTCCTTCCCCCCTGGGCCGAAAGGCCCAGCTAGCCAGCAGCCAGCCCGACCGGCCCAGCCGGCCTGGCCCGCCTCCCCCTGCCGCCTCCCTTCCCTGTTCCCCCGACCCGGGTCGAAACAGGGGCGCGTCCCCGCCCCACCCTCTCGCCGGCGACGTCGAGGAGGATAAGGTCGCCACGCCTCCGCCTCCTCGATCCCGTCTCCCACTCGCCCCCACTCTCGCCCCCTCGGTTCCTGCGCCACTCCCCCTCCCCTCAGATCCACCCCGCTCTCCTCCTTCCCATCGCATCCGAGCGCCGCCATGGACCCGCCGCCATGAAACGCGCGGCCACAGCCACCACCTCACCTCGCGAGCGTGTCCGTCGTCTCCGCCACCGTCTTCCTCATCAACCGGTGGCCGCAGCTGGAGCTTGGAGGCACTGCCGCAACGCCCCCGACGCCGCCGTCTTCCTCCTCTGCTCCGACAAGCTCCACCGCCGTTCTTCACCGACTCCGGCCGCGCCCCTGCAGCTACTAAACCCCCAAGGGCCACCGTGTGCGCCGCTCGGTGAGCCCCTGCTCTCTCTCTCTCGCGCGCGCCCTAGCTAGGTATCGTCGTAGCACCCGAAGGCAGCACCGCGGAGCTCGTCGCCGACGAGTCTCCGGTGACCAAAAGGTCACGGGCTCGTGCCGATTGCACTCACCGCGCCTCGTAGACCCTCCCCAGCCTCTTCGTTTGTTCGCTAGCTCGCCCTAGCCCCAATCTCCTCGAGCTCCCGAAGGCGTCGCCGCACGCACTCATCGCTGGCGTGGCCACGGTGACCATTTGGTCCCGTGCGTGTCACCATTCCGCTTCTCGCGTCGAGTAAGCACTGTGGGGACCTCACGAGGCTTACTTTGCGCCCCGTAGCGCGATCCCCGGCCATGCCCGAACTGCCGTCCGCCGCACTCGTCGCCGGCGACCATTCCGGCCACCGCCGCCAACGTGCTCCCCTCCATCGGACGCGGCGCGAAGAGGCCGTTCCAGAGAGCCCGGCCGCGCTCGATTTGGTGCCCCATGGGCGAAATCCGACGCTCGTCCAAGCCGCGCCGCCGCGTTTTGCATCGCCGGTGTTGTTTCGGCGCCGTCCACCGACGTGGCTTGGAGGGCCCCACCCCTGGGTTACTGCCAGTGGGCCATGGGGGCCCCGTTGACTGGATTGACCCAGTCAACATGCTGACTGGGCAGCCCAGTGGCACCGACATGCGGGGCCCATGCCATAAACGAATAAAATAAATTCATAATTTGCTAATTAATTAAATTAGTTAATTAAACACTAATCTCTCACTGACTACCGGGCCCCACCTGCTAATTAACCCATTTAGTTAGTTTAAACCCTCCGTTAGTGCCCCTGACAATGACATGTGGGTCCCACTGGACCCACCTGTCTGGTTTGACTGGTCAACCGACCATTTGACCTGCTGACATCACTCTGATGTCATGCATGTGTCATCAGGCACTGTTCTGGATAATGTTGGATTTAAATAAATAATTAAAATCAGAAAACGAGTTAAATCTTTAGAAAATTATATCTTTTAATCCGTAACTCTGATGAAAATACTTTCTACATGAAAGTTTCTCAGAACGACGAGACCGGATACGCAGTCCGTTCGTCCGCCACACACCCCTAGCATACCGAACATGCAACTTTCCCCCTCCGGTTCCTCTGTCTGAAAACGCGAAACACCGGGAATACTTTCCCGGATGTTTTCCCCCTTCGTCGGTATCACCTACTACCGCGATTGGGCACACCTAGCATCGTTACTTGTCTTGTCATGCATCGATATGCATCTGTTTGCATTGTATTCATTGTTTCTTCTCCCTCTTCTCTCCGGTAGACTACGAGACCGACGCTGCTGCTGCCCAGTTCGACTACAGAGTTGACGACCCCTCCTTCTTGCCAGAGCAACCAGGCAAGCCCCCCCCTTGATCACCAGATATCGCCTATTCTTCCTCTATACTGCTTGCATTAGAGTAGTGTAGCATGTTACTGTTTGGTTACTCCTATTCTGTTGCATAGCCTGTCATTGTTGCTACAGTCATTGATACCTTACCCGCAATCCTAAATGCTTAGTATAGGATGCTAGTTTATCACCATTGGCCCTACATTCTTGTTAGTCTGCCTTGCTATACTGTTGCGCCGTGATCACTCGCGAGAT
The DNA here is from genome assembly GCA_963921465.1 of Triticum timopheevii. Taxonomy (NCBI): domain Eukaryota; kingdom Viridiplantae; phylum Streptophyta; class Magnoliopsida; order Poales; family Poaceae; genus Triticum; species Triticum timopheevii. The sequence continues at coordinate 424,320,131 of OY997264.1, forward strand.
GATCACGGGTATATACTATACATATATACATACTAAAGATGGTGACTAAAGTCGGGTCCGCTCGAAGAGTACCCGCAAGTGATTCACGAATTGGGGGCTGAAAGGACCTTTGTCCCAACGGCCCTCTGTGTGGATCTTTGTGGCGGAGCGACAGGGCAGGTTGAGACCACCTAGGCGAGAGGTGAGCCTGGCCTTGGTCGGCGTTCGTGGTTGCTTCATAATAACACGCTTAACGAGATCTTGGTATTTGATCTGAGTCTGGCCATTTGGTCTATACGCACTAACCAACTACGTGGGAAAGATATGGGCACTTGACGTCGTGGTATCAGCCGAAGCCTTCTAGACGTTAGCGACTTAGCGGCGCGCGCCGGATTGGAACATAAGCCTGCTCTTGTATTAAGGGGGCTAGTTCTGCTTTCGGCCGCCCTCGCAACATGCAGGTGTGCAATGGGCGATGGGCCCAGACCCCTGCGCCATAGGAGTTAGACCGGCGTGCTGACCTCTCTGTTAGGCCTAGGTGGGGCTGCGACGGGTTGATCTTCCGAGGCCGGGCATGACCCAGGAAAGTGTGTCCGGCCAAATGGGATCGAGCGTGTTGGGTTATGTGGTGCACCCCTGCAGAGAAGTTTATCTATTCGAATACCCGTGTCCCTCGGTAAAAGGACGACCCGGAGTTGTACCTTGACCTTATGACAACTAGAACCGGATACTTAATAAAACACACCCTTCCAAGTGCTAGATACAGCCCGGTGATCGCTCTCTAACAGGGCGACGAGGAGAGGATCGCCGGGTAGGATTATGCTATGCGATGCTACTTGGAGGACTTCACTCTACTCTCTTCTACATGCTGCAAGACGGAGGCTGCCAGAAGCGTAGTCTTCGATAGGACTAGCTATCCCCCTCTTATTCTGGCATTCTGCAGTTTAGTCCACCGATATTGCCTCCTTACACATATACCCATGCATAAGTAGTGTAGCTCCTTCCTTGCAAGTACTTTGGATGAGTACTCACAGTTGCTTTCTTCCCCCTTTTCCCGACTTTCCTTTCTTTCTGGTTGTCGCAACCAGATGCTGGAGCCCAGGAGCCAGACGCCACCATCGACGATGACTCCTACTACGCTGGAGGTGCCTACTACTATGTGCAGCCTGCTGACGACGACCAGGAGTAGTTAGGAGGATCCCAGGCAGGAGGCCTACGCCTCTTTCGATCTGTATCCTAGTTTGTGCTAGCCTTCTTAAGGCAAACTTGTTTAACTTATGTCTGTACTTAGATATTGTTGCTTCCGCTGACTCATCTATGATCGAGCACTTGTATTCGAGCCCTTGAGGCCCCTGGCTTGTATTATGATGCTTGTATGACTTATTTTATTTTTAGAGTTGTGTTGTGATATCTTCCCGTGAGTCCCTGATCTTGATCGTACACGTTTGCGTGTATGATTTGTGTACGATTAAATCGGGGGCGTCACAAAATCCCACATGGGGTGGCCCCTATATTGCAGCGGCTACACCCCCGCATAATGCACGTGGCCATGACTCCAATCATGGTCTATCCGGAATGGGCCAGTAACCTTATCCGGCCCATCAAATAATGGACGCTCTTGTCTTCCTCCAGCTGGGGGCTCCGCGGAAGCCAACTCAGGCGTTTCTTCAGAGGAGCATTACCGAACTCCGGGAGGCCGATCCGAACAGGGTCCGGTAGCGGAGCGTATTCTACATAAAACCATTCTGAAGGCCAGTCTTCGGACGCCTTCTTAGGGGTTCCGGATGGATATCCGGTCCCGGTGATGCGCCATATTTCGGCACCGCCCACTTGATATATGGACCCCTCGTGAGAGCGGGGTACAAGGCAGAACAACCTCTTCCATAGTGCAAAATGGGGCTCGACGCCCAGAAATAGCTCGCAAAGAGCTACGTAACCCGCGATATGCAGAATAGAGGCGGGCGTGAGGTGATGGAGCTGGAGTCCGTAGAACTCCAGGAGCCCGCAGAGGAACGGATGTATGGGAAATCCGAGCCGCCTTATCAGGTAGGGGACAAAGCATACCCACTCCCCTTTGTTGGGACTAGGGGTGGCCTCCGCTTGCTTCCCACCATTGTAGGTGGCCAGCCCGGCTCGAACCGGGACCATGAAGGCCGGAGGGAGATATCCCTCCGCTTGGAGCATCACCAGCTCGTTGTGCGGGACAGAACATCTCCTCCAATCTCCTGGCAGTAGGCTGGGAGCGCGAGAAGAGGAGCCGCATCGACGGTCCATGATGGAATGGATTTTTGGTCAGAAGCGCTCTGATGCGTACTCGCGGAAGGAAGATGGTGTGATTTGGATCTGGATTCTTGCCTCTCTTATAGGCAGATTATTTGCGCAGCTAGGGGGTAAAACATAAAAGATACCCTAGCTTTTCGCATTCCTGCGACGCGTGGAAGAAGGCCATTATTGGGCGTGGAAGCCAAGGAGCGCAACGCTTACAAAAGAGCCGGACACTATTCGGCAGGTACATGGAACTTAAAGGAGAACCCGCCTTGCAAAGCCGAAGACTATATACGCGCTGGACTTATCGTCATTGAAGCCTGGTTCGGGGGCTACTGAGGGAGTCCTGGACTAGGGGGTGTTCGGACAGCCGGACTATCATCGTCAGCCGGACTCCAAGACTATGAAGATACAAGATTGAAGACTTCGTCCCATGTCCGGAGGGGACTTTCCTTGGCATGGAAGGCAAGCTTGGCGATACGGATATGTAGATCTCCTACCATTGTAACCGACTCTGTGTAACACTAGCCCTCCCCGGTGTCTATATAAACTGGAGGGTTTTAGTCCGTAGGACACAACCATTACAACAATCATACCATAGGCTAGCTTCTAGGGTTTAGCCTCCTTGATCTCGTGGTAGATCAACCCTTGTACTACCCATATCATCAATATCAATCAAGCAGGAGTAGGGTTTTACCTCCATCGAGAGGGCCCAAACCTGGGTAAAAACATCGTGTACCTTGTCTCCTGTTACCATCCGCCTAGACGCACAGTTCGGGACCCCCTACCCGAGATCCGCCGGTTTTGACACCGACATTGGTGCTTTCATTGAGAGTTCCTCTGTGCCGTCACCGATAGGAAGGATGCCTCTTCCCGTCTTCAAGGACGGTATCTTCGCCAAAGGAGCCTTGGCCGCCGGCCAAACTATCCGGCTAGGTGGTTTTCTCATGACCGCCTGTTCGGCCACCGCTTCGACAATGACCTCTTAGGTCGTCAAAAGCAATCTTCACGTCAACACAGAATTCACCAAGTGGCTGGATCCAGTAGAGCTCTCATCCGTAAACGAGCTCTTGGATCGCATCGCCGCCCTGGGAGTCGCTACAGACTACAATCAGACTGGGCTTAAAACCGATCTGAGAGAGATTAACTCTCCCCAGGTTACCCACCATGTTGCAGTGGTAGAGGAACAACGCGGCGACTCTTCTCCTATATTGAAAACTAGTCATGTCCGGGCTTCCGAACCCCCCATGCCGGATTCCTGCGGGGGGACGGACTTCGATCAAGCACTGAACCTAAAGTCAGGCAACGGACCGGACTCGTTGGACAACGTCCAACGATCCAAGCTTCCAAGTTTGGAAACTTCTCGGCCCTTAAGCCTCGGGATGGGTAGGATTCCGGACTTAATTCCACCCACACACCCAGACATATGTGATCTATCTCAAATCCGGCAAGAGCCCGCTGAAACAGTACATCATTACTGGGCCAGATTCCTCCTGGTTATGGACAGGATAAAGGACTGCCGAGAGGAAAGCGCAATTTCAATTTTCTGCAATAATTGCACGGACGAGGGAATCTTGAACGCCGTCAGTCGCCGCGAAATTACACGCTTCGCCGACCTGGCGTCCATAGTGCGAAAGTACTGCGCGATGGAGAGTTTCCGTAAAACTGAAACTAAGTTTTGGGACAATCCGGCCCCAAATACAACCCTAGTCCGTAACAAAAGGGTGCAACACACTCAGGCACCGGGTACAAAAACCAAAAAGCAAAAACCCCATAAAGGGCAAGGAACCGTACTGGAGGGATGGCTCAGCGGACCCTGTAAAATTCACAGTACAGAAGGCACCACCCCAACACATAGCCTTCGAGCATGTTGGATATTGCGGCAGGTGGCCAAAAGTGGCGAGGAGCTTCTAGCCCCGAAAAACCACTCTAACAGTACCAGTACGGTGTCAACAGTCTTCGAGACTTTCGCATCAAATAATGTGCGAAAACGAACAATCTGCAGCCTCGCCGAAGTCTACCAAGTAGCAACAACAAATCCATGGAGCGACACGGCCATCACCTTCAACGCCAGCGATGAACCTAAATTCCAAACAGCCCGAGCACCAGCCGCATTGGTCCTCAGTCCAATAGTGGACGGCTTTCGTCTTACCAAGGTACTCATGTATGGCGGCAGTGGACTAAACCTCATCTACGAGGAAACTCTTCAAAAAATGGAAATAGACTGGAGCCGCATTGAGCGAGGCAGCACAACCTTTAGAGGAATAATCCCTAGCCGGGAAGCGCGCTGCACAGGAAAAATCACACTTGATGTGGTGTTCGGCTTGCCGGACAATTACAGGTCTGAAGAGGTCACGTTCCAAGTGGCCCCGTTCAGCAGCGGATATCACGCCATATTAGGACGGGAGGCATTCACAATTTTTCAAGCCATACCCTATTACGGGTACATGAAGCTTAAAATGCCTGCGCCCGGTGGAATAATCACTCTCGTTAGTGATCCAGACATAGCACTCCGCGCTGAAAACAAGACAGCTGCGTTAGCCCTGGAAGCACTATCCGAAGCCCTAGCGGCAGAAGAGCTCACTGCGCTACGCTCTATGGTGAATAGGGATGATGTGATACTCGATAAGAGATCCAAGTCCACCTCCTTTAAACCAGCGGATGTAATAGTCAAATTCCAGGTCCACACAACGGACCCAACAAAGACGGTTTCCATCGGGGCACAGTTGAACCCTGATGTAGATGCCGCACTGCGAGAATTCCTTCGGGAAAATTGGGACATCTTCGCCTGGCACCCTTCAGATATGCTAGGAATCCCACGCAGATTGGCAGAACACGGCCTAAACATCCTAAAAGGATTCAAGCCAGTCAAATAGGCTCTTCGGCGATTTTCTGAACCCAAAAGACATGCAATGGGAGAAGAGCTAGCCAAACTATTGGAAGCCGGATTCATCAGAGACATCAAACATCCGGTATTGGCTAGCAAACCTGGTAATGGTACCAAAGAAGGACAAATCCTGGCGCCTATGTGTCGATTTTAAAGACCTCAACAAGGCCTGCCCAAAGGATCCCTTCCCCCTTCCCCGCATCAACCAAATAATTGATTCTACTGCAGGGCACGATTCATTGTGCTTCCTTGACGCATACTCCGGCTACCATCAAATCAAGACGGCGGAAGCGGACCAAGCCGCAACGGCATTCATTACTCCATATGGACCATTCTGCTTCAACACGATGCCCTTCGGACTTAAAAACGCCGGCGCAACATATCAGTGCATGATTCAGACATGTCTGGCTACCCAGATCGGCAAAACAGTAGAGGCATATGTAGACGACGTAGTCGTCAAAACCAAACACGTCGAAACTCTAGTAGACGTTTTGAGGCACACATTCGACAACCTCCGAGGATATGACATTAAGCTGAATCCGGAAAAATGCATTTTCGGCGTACCAGCCGGAAAGCTCCTGGGCTTCATTGTATCCGGTAGAGGAATTGAAGCAAACCCAGCCAAGATCCAATCTCTGTCACAGCTGGATATTCCAAAAGACCTCAAACTAATACAAAAATTGACTGGATGTGTGGCGGCTCTAAGCCGCTTTATCTCCCGTTTGGGAGAAAAGGCATTGCCCCTCTATCGCCTCCTCAGGCGCACCGAACACTTCGAGTGGACGGATGCTACCAATGCCGGACTCGAAGAAATAAAAGCCATATTGGCAACAAATCCGGTCCTGGCTGCGCCTAACCTGGGCGAACCAATGTTGTTATACATCACGGCAACACATCAAGTTGTCAGCGCGGTACTCGTCGTCGAACGAGAAACAGAAGGGCACAAATTCCCTCTTCAAAAACCAGTCTACTATGTATCCACTGTCTTAACTCCCTGCAAGTCCCATTACTCTCACTATCAAAAGATAGCGTATGCGGTGTTCATGGCATCCCGGAAGCTCCGACACTACTTTCAAGAGTGTTCAATAACAGTGGCCTCCGAAGTACCCCTCAACGACATTATAAACAACCGCGACGCGACGGGCAGGATTGCAAAATGGGCCATCGAGCTCTTACCATTCGATATAACGTACAAACCTCGGCGAGCTATAAAGTCGCAAGTTTTGGATGACTTTGTCGCTGAATGGACTGAAGCCGAACTCCCGAAAGAGTACGGCGCATACTCCAATTGGATTATGCACTTCGACGGCTCCAAAATGTTGGCCGAATTGGGAGCTGGCGTCGTACTGACGTCCCCAACCGGGGACACAGTCCAATACGTACTTCAGATAATGTACACGGACTCCAACAATGCAGCCGAATACGAGGCCCTCCTACATGGCCTCCGGATGGCAATCTCCATGGGCATTCAACGCCTAGAGGTGCGCGGGGATTCAAACCTTGCAATATCCCAAGTAAATGGAGACTTTGACGCCAAGGATCCGAAAATGGCAGCCTATTATAACGCTGTCCTAAAATGTTAGCTCGGTTCGAAGGACTCGAATTCCACCACGTAGCCCGGGATAATAACCAAGCAGCCGACGTATTGGCATGCATCGGCGCAAAACGTGACGCTGTCCCTCCAAACATCTTCCTAGAATGGCTCTTTAAGCCATCCGTACTATGGGAAGAGGAGTCCGGAAACAACAAACTGGAAGCAGCCGCACCACCCAGCACAGAACAATCTGACATAATCGGCGATTCAGCCGATGAAATAACACCTTCAGCCCACGAAATAATGGCAGTAATCGCCCCGTGGACAGAGCCATTCCTAGCCTACTTGCTTAGGCAGGAACTTCCCGAAGACCAAAATGAGGCCCGCTGCATAGTTCGGCGATCTAAAGCCTACAAGGTCCACGAGGGAGAACTCTATAAGAAAAGCACAACAGGAGTCCTTCAAAGGTGTATCTCCGAAGAGGAAGGGCGAAACCTGCTGGCCGAAATTCATGCCGGACTAGGCGAACACCACGCCGCAGCTCGGGCCCTTGTAGGAAAGGCGTTCCGTACAGGATTTTATTGGCCGACGGCCCGAGCAGATGCTCAGGACTTAGTCCAAAGATGCGTCGGTTGTCAGCTCTTTGCTAATCAGAGCCATATGCCACCCACCGCCCTCAAAACTATACCCATTACCTGGCCGTTCGCGGTCTGGGGGCTTGACATGGTTGGACCCCTTAAAGGGGCAACCCACAAGCAAAAATACCTATTGGTCATGGTGGACAAATTAACCATATGGATAGAGGCCAAGCCAGTTAAAACGGCAGAGTCCGGACCAGTGATAGACATCATATCCGGGGTAGTACATCGTTATGGCGTCCCCCATAGCATCATTACCGATAACGGCACGAACTTCACGGCTGACGAGGTTAAATTATGGTGCAAAAATATGGGCATTAAGCTCGATTACGCTTCAGTCTATCATCCTCAAACCAACGGTCAAGTGGAACGAGCAAATTGTCTAATAATGAGCGGCATCAAACCCAGACTAGTGTGGTCCCTTACGGAATCTAACACGCACTGGGTAGAGGAGCTTGACTCCGTACTCTGGGGGCTGCGGACAACGCCCAACCGTACTACCGGATTCACACCGTTTTTTATGGTATACAGCGCAGAGGCAGTTTTGCCCTACGACATTATTCATGACTCACCTCGAGTGCGCATGTATGAAGAAAGAGAAGCCGAGCTGGATCGGCAGGACAGTTTGGACGCATTGGAGGAAGAACGCGACGTCGCAAAGGCTCGTTCCGCATTCTATCAGCAGCAGGCTCGAAGATATCAAAGCAGAGAAGTACGGGCTAAAACTTACAATGTTGGCGAACTAGTTCTACGCCTGCCGGACAAGAAAAAGGACAAGCCCAAGCCCAAATGGGAAGGCCCTTTCATTATCGATCAAGTCCTGACCGGCGGGGTGTACCGCCTGCGAAATGCATCGGACAACCGACTCGAGCCGAACCCATGGAACGCAGCCCGTCTTCGAAGATTCTACGCCTAGCGCCGGACTAAGAGTTCGTCTCCTTCCTCCGTCCAAATTTTTATATATTTCAGCTGTCTTTCGTTTTTTCTCTTTTCTCTCAACCTTTTTCATAAAAGCCTCTAAAGGCCTACTCGCGCACTGTCCGCACACGCTTGATGTGCTATCCGCACTCATTATACCTGGGGGCTTCTTTACCAGAAGCTTATTTATACGGGCTTCATGCCCAGCACATGTGTCAAACTTCCACATGTACCTTTTATTCACCATTATATGCATCGATATGACTTAAGTTTTGGCCAAGCTGGGTTGACTGGCTCCTGTGCTTACCCCTACATTCCCGATTGTTCGGCTAGGAGGTAAAGGGAGCACCTCTGCGATTGTTACTGCCAGGTCAGCCGGATGTGTACCTCAGACTGGGTGAAGCCGAAAGCTAGCGTTCTTAAGGGAATATTCGGTCGGTGACTTGAAAGATGATTTTTTACCTACTTATTTATCTGCCCCCAGATGTTTTCCTGCTCTTTTCGCAGTCCGGACATGCACTTTAGGGCATGCCTCCCAGGGAAAGGAACCCCTAACAGAACTATTCTCCCTGGAAGATGTTTCTTACTAACCATGTAATATAACATAACTAGTTGGGCACTTCTCTGATAAAGCACTAATGACCCCTATGCCTGGTCTCCATGCATGCCCCGGTTGTTTCTTAACCGAGAAGGTAATCGGACACACTCCGTACTCTAGGGTCCAGAGGTTGAAGCGAAAAGGTCGGCAAAGACAAACGATCTACAATCCGGCTAGAAGGCATTTTACATGTCATTTTAAAATACATTGTCAAATCGACTGACTGTATTCCTCCTTAATCCCGTCTAACAGGCTGTCTAATTTACAGTCCCGTTGGGAATATTTAGCGGCCAACTCTACTTGGCCGTACACTAAACTCACAGGGATCTCCTTCCCATCGGGCCCCACAGGTCCGACCTCGGCCATGTGGTTGGGATCCGCCTTCTTGTACCGCGTCTTCACCATGGCCCAGGCCTCCCTGGCACCTTGGCGGCAGGCTGAAATCTTCCATAAACGGAAGCGCCGCCGCGCTCCCTAAAGCTTCTCCGCAAGCTCTCCAAGGCCCTCGGGTAGGGAGAGGGACGGCCATAAGGCCTGGACGACGCCTCTCATCGCCTGCCGAACTCGTTCGAGCAGTTGCACCAGCTCGGTAAGTTGATCACCCGTTGATACGGGCATCTACTCCGCACGGCGACCTGTGAGCACACCTACAGACACATTTTTGTCAATTGACTTCCTCGCCGAACTCTTCTTTTCAAAGGAGTTCGCTCAAACACTTACTATAGATGCCACGACGAAGCCGCTGATTCTCCTTTACGGAGCCAGACAGCTCGGCCCGCACACCTTTCAGCTCTTCTCCAAGCTGGGCGTGGGCATCCTGGAGCTTGTTCCTTTCCTGCTGTACCCTCGTCAGCACCCTCTCGCCGGCCTTCAGCTGGCGCAGTAGTTCTTGCTTGTCCGGATCCAGTCCGGCAACACCTGCAATGTCATTGTCAGACTTACACGCACGCCGCACACCGATTATCTTTTTGAAATAATGTCTTACCAGGAGGGGTCTCTGTGTTTCCTCCTGCGGCAGCTAGTGCGGCCCCAAGTTGGGCCTTGCACTCTTGTAGCTCCTGGGACAATCGGTTATTCTTCTCTGTAAGATCCTGCATATCAAATGATCCTTAAATCAGTTATTCCAACTACTTTAAGTCTCGGGGGCTACTGGCATATACAACTATTAAAATCTCTTACTCGTATGTCCTTTACATACTGCTCCGTGGCTCTGGTCAAACCATCTTGAGCAGCACGGAGGTGCGCGTCCCCTGCGTTAAAGGCATTCAACGCCTCAGGGGTGAAGCACGCGTCACGAAAAACTGTCCGGCGGCGCCTATGGTTCATGGCGCTCTCCACCTCAGACCTGGTGGCGGACAGTCTGTCGGCATCCTTTGTTGGAGGAGTATCCGGCTCGCGCCTTGCGCTCGCCTCCCCCTCCAAACCAGGTGTTGGAGCCTGGCTGGCAGAAGCTGGGTTGGCAACTCCTATGCCCACAGTCCGGCAGGCGCTCTTTCTCCTGCAAAGGTCATGAGCATTCAAACACTTCCTAGGAACTTTGTCCTAATTAACAACCACGAGCTATACCGTTGCGGCGACGTCTCGATCCGCGCCGCACTCCTCTTCCGCCTGCTGGGCCGGACTGACCCTTGTTGGCCAGCCGCCGTGGCCTCGGCCTCCTGCCTTGAAGGCGCCCCCTGCGAGACACCATTGTATACGACGGTCAGAAATGCGCAAGGAAGAAATAATGGTGTCAGGACTTCGGTCACAATCACCTGGGAAGCCGGAGATAGGCCGGGGTAGTCAGCCGTAATGGCGACTAGAGCATTATCCATGCTGAGTTGGTGGAACACCCCGTCGATTAGCTCCACCTTTATGTCCGGATCCTCCTCAGAGGCCGGATCTAGGGATCTCTCTGGATCCTTGGGTTGCGGGGCCGGACTATGTATGCCCTCCACATCCCGACGCAGCTCCTGTGTCGAAAGCATAATATAAGAAGCTTAAACTTTGAAAGCATGGGTCGGACAAACAAAGTGTTCGCTTACCCAGCGCCGAGGGTTATTCATGGAGAACCCATTCAATGGGCTCGTCTGGAGGAAATCCTCCTTCTCACCCTTGTACAGGCCGGACAAGATCTTCACTAGGTCTTCGGCCGATCCCGGCCCTTTGCGGCCATGACGAGTGGCATCGTCCTCCCCGTTGAAATCCCACATGGGGTGGCTCCTGTATTGCAGCGGCTGCACCCCCCGCATAATGCACGTGGCCATGACTCCAATCATGGTCAATCCGGAATGGGCCAGTAACCTTATCCGGCCCATCAAATAATGGACGCTCTTGTCTTCCTCCAGCTGGGGGCTCCGCGGACGCCAACTCAGGCGTTTCTTCAGAGGAGCATTACTAAACTCTGGGAGGCCCATCCGAACAGGGTCCGGCAGCGGAGCATCTTCTACATTAAACCATTCTGAAGGCTAGTCTTTGGACGCCTTCTTAGGGGTTCCGGATGGATATCTGGTCCCGGTGATGCGCCATATTTCGGCACCGCCCACTTGATATATGGACCCCTCGTGAGAGCGGGGTACAAGGCAGAACAACCTCTTCCACAGCACAAAATGGGGCTCGACGCCCAGAAATAGCTCGCAAAGAGCTATGTAACCCGCGATATCCAGAATAGAGGCGGGCGTGAGGTGATGGAGCTGGAGTCCATATAACTCCAGGAGCCCGCGGAGGAACGGATGTATGGGAAATCCGAGCCCCCTTATCAGGTAGGGGACGAAGCATACTCGCTCCCCTTTGTTGGGACTAGGGGTGGCCTCCGCTTGCTTCCCACCTTTGTAGGTGGCCAGCCTAGCTCGAACCGGGACCATGAAGGCCGGAGGGAGATATCCCTCCGCTTGGAGCGTCACCAGCTCGTTGTGCGGGACAGAACATCTCCTCCAATCTCCTGGCAGAGGGCTGGGAGCGCGAGAAGAGGATCCGCGTCGATGGTCCATGATGGAATGGATTTTTGGTCAGAAGCGCTCCAATGAGTACTCGCGGAAGGAAGATGGTGTGATTTGGATCTGGATTCTTGCCTCTCTTATAGGCAGATTATTTGCGCAGCTAGGGGGTAAAACATAAAAGATACCCTAGCTTTTCGCATTCGAGCGACGCACGGAAGAAGGCCTTTATTGGGCGTGGAAGCCAAGGAGCGCAACGCTTACAAAAGAGCCGGACACTATTCGGCAGGTACATGGAACTTAAAGGAGAACCCGCCTTGCAACGCCGAAGACTATATACGCGATGTACTTATCGTCATTGAAGCCTGGTTTAGGGGCTACTGAGGGAGTCCTGGACTAGGGGGTGTCCGGACAGCCGGACTATCATCGTCAGCCGGACTCCAAGACTATGAAGATACAAGATTGAAGACTTCGTCCCATGTCCGGAGGGGACTTTCCTTGGCGTGGAAGGCAAGCTTGGCGATACGGATATGTAGATCTCCTACCATTGTAACCGACTCTGTGTAACCTAGCCCTCCCCGGTGTCTATATAAACCGAAGGGTTTTAGTCCGTAGGACACAACCATTACAACAATCATACCATAGGCTAGCTTCTAGGGTTTAGCCTCCTTGATCTCGTGGTAGATCAACTCTTGTACTACCCATATCATCAATATCAATCAAGCAGGAGTAGGGTTTTACCTCCATCGAGAGGGCCCGAACCTAGGTAAAAACATCGTGTCCCTTGTCTCCTATTACCATCCGCCTAGACGCACAGTTCGGGACCCCCTACCCGAGATCCGCCAGTTTTGACACCGACAGTGTACTTACCACTGTTACCCTGGTTGTGACCATTATGGCATGTCACATTCTACTGCCGACCGTTACCATTACCACTCTTCTTTCCCTTGTTGGACTTCTCATCATCCGATCCAAGGTCTTTGGTATTATCAGAGTCTGCATACTTAATGAGAGCCGCCATGAGGTCCCCCATGTCACTACAGTGACGCTTAAGCCTCCCAAGCTTCTGTTTGAGGGGGGGGGGGTAAAGTGACAATTCTTCTCTAGAATCAGAACAGCAGAGCCCACCGCAATGCTATTCAATGAGTGGATAATAGCTGAGACCCGGCGGACCCAATGGTGGGCCGATTCATCCTCCCGTTGCACGTAGTTGTCCAGGTCAATAATTGAAATGGGGTTCTTACACATTCCTTTAAAGTTCTGAATGAAACACGCCTTCAGCTCAGCCCATGAATTGATGGAATTGATGAGTAATCCTTTCAACCAGGTACGAGCCGGCCCATCCAACATCACGGTGAAGTACTTGGTACATACAACATCATTAACGTCCAGCATCTCCATAGCCAGTTCATAGCTTTCAATCCAAGCCTCGGGTGGAAGTTCAGCTATGTAATTAGGCGCCTTACGAGGACCATAAAATCCTTAGGGAAACGTTTGTTGCGTATAGCCGATACTAGACACGGCACACCAACTATCCTGGAAGTCATCCCAGCCTCCACGGACGCCGACGGGTTTACTAGAAACTGTTGATGAGCCCCTAGTTGAGCCGCCAATTCCGCCTCACGACGGGCTCTAGTCTAATCCAGAAGGGCATGAGCATCATTCACCCTATGATCATCTCAAGGCGGGTTATCATTACAAGGCGGGTTACGATGCCGCTGGCTAATGGAAACCGCCGGCGACTGAATGGGCTGGCTGTAGCTTCGACTTGGGCAGGAGTTGAATGAACACAGTCATGACTGTATGAATAAGCCGCCTACTATGCTATAGTCATCTAAAGAAGCTCCACCGTGTTCTGGGTCTCTATCGCCGCTGAAGAATAGCCTTCGATCGGGATAGCTGCCAGCCATGTGGCTGCTGCTATCATGTTATCCACCGGGTTAGAATAATGGCCAGAGGGTGTTGGAACCTGCTGGGGAGGGGTCAAATCCCTACATGGCGGGTCTGGAACACGAGGCTGAGCTGCAGCTCCAGTTCCTGGTGCCTCAGCAGCACGGGTTACAATGGGCAGATTACTTCTTCCTGCCCCGGTGTGTTAAAAAGATTCTGTCCCTCAAACTGTGTAGGCGGCACTGGTGCCTCCTTCAAAGAACAACATTGGACGCGTTCTGATCCAGTCTTAGAAGAAAAGCTTCTGCTCTTATCCGCTATGACTCGGCCTCCATCGAAACCCGCTCTGTTGCCATCCTGGCATGCTATGCATTAAGATCCTCTCGGGCCTTGACCACCTCGTCTTGCACCTTCACAACCTCTGCATTGTGCTGCGCTTAATTCGCTGGAGTTACCTCTACCGCTAAGAGAGTTGCCAAATCATCCAAGGGCTCAGATAAGACTTGAGCTGGCGGCCGTACTAAGCTGCTAGCCCGGCTGTCGCGGTTGTAGTTGAACCGGATGTCATAGTCGTGGCTGTTGAGGAATTTAGCATTGGTTGCGTACCAGCCATAAAAACACCAGCCCTGCTCAGCGGCTCATAGGGATCCGGAATACTATCACCATCGGAATAGCCCCCAAGCCCACCGTCTTGAAGCTAATAGATTGATTTAGTTTCTCCGGTCGAGGACTCATCACCTGAATAGATGGTCGTCTCTCCACCAAATGCAGACCCTTCCTCAAGATCCGCCCCATGAACAAAGCCAACAAAGGCGTGCTTCTGTCCGGGTTGACCCCTGGCGGGTTGCGCGCGCTGAGCCCTCTCAATGATGTCAGTGCAGGCGTCCTGCTCAGGCTCTGACTCGCTGATTTTGCCGATGAAGACGTGAATTCCGCCAAAAGGGACCCAGTACCCGTACTTGACTAAGTCGGCCTCGGGGCCCCAACCAGCATCGTTGATGTAGATCTTGCCGTGGCAACTCTTGGTCATCCGGCCCATGGCGTATCCTTCAATCCCTGAGAAATTGCCCTTCAAGAACTCGAAACCACCATGCTCTGGTCCCACGGTGGGCACCAACTGTCGTGGATTTAACACGGCAGATGCCCTTGTGAAAGGACTTAGGTGTGGAGCCATCGTAATGTAGGTTAGATCAAAGTGGTTGAGCGGGAAAAAGGACACAAGAGTTTACCCAGGTTTGGCCCCTCACAACGAGATAAAAGCCCACGTCCTGGTTCTAGTTGTATTGCTTGAGTTTTGGTTACAGGGGAGCGATTACGCTTGACCTAGCTATTGATCAGTTGTTTCTTTAGTTCTCCTGCCGCCGGGTCTCGCCTTTATATGCACAGGTCGAGGTCCGGTGGCTTACAAGAGTCCAGGTCGGGTCACACAAACTTAACCGACTCTGGTTCTAATTTCCTTGCCTTACAGAGAAATTCATCATCAAGCGGCTCATACCTTCGGGTCTTGAGTCACCTCCGGGTCTTGGGCCTTCAATAGGACTGCCCATGAGCCGCCTTCTTATTGTCTTGTCTATGAGTCACCAACTGTGTAACCCGGTCACACCGCAAGCTATATCCCCAAGAAATGTCGTTGGTGAGATGATCCAGATGGGGGAGAGCACATGCATGAAGACCACTATGAGATTTTCCCGTGATACGTCTCAAACGTATCTATAATTGATTGTTTCGTACTATTATATTTTCTGTTTTATATATTTTTTGTAGCAATTTATTTTATTTTTCTAAACTAACCTATTAATTTAGTGGCCGGTTGAAAGGATCTAGATGACGACTCGAGGGGGGTGAATAGGCGTTTTAAAACTTTTATGGATTTGGCTTTATCCTAATGCGGAATTAAACTAACAAATACTTTTCAAGCTCAAATCCTAAATATGCTAGGCTCAAGTAAGTGCACCAACAAACTATGCTAAACAAGGTAGGCACTTAAGCAAACTAGCAAGCACAAACTGTATCACAAGATATGGAAATGTAGGAACAACTAAGCAATTCAACTAGCACAAGATATATCAATATGAGCAAGTATGAATTGCGGAAATTAAAGAGTGTGGGTATGAGATAACCACAAGTGAGTCGAGGACGTGGATTTATCCTGAAGTTCACACTCATGAGAGTGCTAATCTCCATTAGAACGGCGCCGGAACCAAAGCTCTCGGGCGTCACCAAGTGACTCACCGTATTCTCCCTTTCGAGTCACCCCCAACGGATGAGCCTCGATTCACTCGGGGTTGGTCTGGAAGGCGACCACAACACCTTTATAGACTTATCCAGAGCACACCACAAACACAGAAGCTTCCAGAAGAACTTGATCACCTAGGCCACTTCACACCCTTGCCCGGAGCACACCACAAAAGGAAGCTTCCGGAGGAACTTTGGCCACCTAGGCCTCTTCACAAACTTCTCAAAGATGTCACGAAACCGTCTAGGAGGCGAAGCCTCCAAGAGTAATAAACTCATGGGCTCTCACTCGAAAAAATTGATGCGGGGAGCTCAAACCAATGCAACAAATGCAATGCAAGGTCAAGCAACAAATTCTCAACTCATTCTCTCAATCTCACAAGATGCAACTCAAGAAAGTGGGAGATTGAAGAGAGGGGGTGCAATGGAGGAAATCAACAAATGACTCCAAGATCCATCCACAAATCCCCCTTCACTTAGAGGGGAGATAGGGGTTTGTGATTGGTGGTAAGAGGCTCAAAATGATGTTTAGAATGTGTGTGAACAGCCCCCCAACCGGTGGGAGGAAGGAGCCCTTAAATAGCCAAAACCCAAAACTAGCTGTTGGGGCTCAACGGGCAGTTCCTGGACACCCCGTGCCCACGGGGTCCCATGCGCATGGTACAAGCCCGTGCATGGGGCCCCATGCCCACTGGGGTCAAAAACCCCGTGTCCACGGAGTACCCAGAACTGTGTGCAGCAACCCACTAAAACAGTGATAACTTTGGCATCCGGACTCCAAATTCGATGATCTTGGGCTCACTTTGAAGCTATGGAAAAGCCCAAGGTTCTCACATAGAGAATAACCCAAAATAAACAATAAATAATGATGAAAGTTATGCAAAATTTTTGATCTCTCTACATGCGATGTGATCAAGGTACTCGCCTGAAATTCCCTCTTGATAGTACGGCTATCAAACCTATAATCTGGTATCCCACTAAGCAATATGAGACCGGCACTAGGAAAACCTAGCTAAGTTATACCTTTGCCTTCAAATACAACCTGAGTTTGATGATGACTTTAATGCTTGCCTCAAGTTGGAATCCCTTTCTTGTCCACAACCACTTTGGTGAAGATACTCAAATCGCTTCCTCATATTGCAACGAGGGAAGCCTTAACTTAAGCTCATCTTCACATGCACATTATCATGATGTGGATCGCAAGCTTCAAAGCATATAAACTCTGGCTTCTCGTCTTGCACTTGGACTCCTTGAACCCGATGACCATCACCACTTGATGTCATCCCCACATAGGCTACTTGAAATCTTTCTTTTGATGCAAGCCCATGAGAAACACCTAACCCACATATACATAACAAACACATGGTATGTGATAGGTACAAAGCAAAATTCACAGTTACTTACCATACCACTAGATACTTGATCCCACTTGGTGCATTGTTTGCACTTGTGAGTTTACCATCTAGGTACAATCTTCGAGCTTTATCTTGGTCAACCAACATCTTTACTTCAAGCTCTATATTGGTTTCTTGAAAGCCATAATGAGGTCTTCACTTCCCTTCATCGCTTCAAGAAGATATCACCAAAGACTCTTTCATGACCATATCAAGTTTCACTATGAATATCACATTGGTCATCATTTGCTCTTCTAAAAACTCCATCATTATCTCTTGAGAGGCACAATGAATTCTTCACTCTAGTTGCTTGCTTCAAGACTTGATCAACTGAAACCCAACACATGTGCTCACCATGATCTTGTCTTGAAACCATAACTTGAATTCTTCTCTTTGATTATCCTCTCAACCCCTTGATCCTTAAAATCCCAAATATGTCAATCTTTGAGATCCTCTAACGAACTCCACCTTGAATATATTTGGTTAGACATTAAAATCAATCTTGATGGCTTGAACATAAATCCCCAAAGACCAACTTGAAACCTCACTAGATGTGGGACCTCGAGTGCCAAAACATAGGCCCTGTGTGCACGGGGGTCAGGGACCCTGTTCGCACGGGGTATCCAGAGAGTTGACACTCGACCCCGTGCGCATGGGGTCAGGAGGCCCGTGCGCATGGGGTATCCAGAGAGGGATACCATGAGGACTTCTTCGAAGGTTTTGATGGCATTCTTACCACATAAATCCAACATGCTTCATGCATCACTATGGAACATTTCTTCTTATAGGATTCAATGCACTTGATGCTCCATAGGAATTGTCCATGAATACCAAAGCTTAGAGCAAATATATCTTCATATATATGGACTTCATCCTTGGCTCCTTCTAATATTCTTGATGAACCTTCTATGGACAATACCTTCAAATATATCTCAATGAGAACATTAGTCCATAGAGATTGTCATTAATTACCAAAACCACACTTAGGGGCTACATGCCCTTTCATCGATGCTAGTTCTTGTTTTCTACATATTTTTAGTTTCATAGGAAATCAATATTTAGGATGGTCAAAACACGATGCCAATTTTTTAAAAATATTTTGAATAACGAAGGACACTAGAAGCTTCGTGGGAGTACCGAACGAGCACTAGTGGGCCCACGCGTCTTGGCCGCATGCCTTGACCCTAGGTCACCCCCCGCCAGGGCGTGTGGGGCCCAAATACTCCTCTTTTGCCTCCCTCCACTGCCATAAATCCCTATAAATACTGAAACCCTTCACTGTAGTTTTAGAAGAATTTTATCGCTAATGCAAGTTCCTATTTCATGAAGATCACATCTAGAGGTTTGTTCCGGAGTTCTACCGGAGGGGGAAGCCATTGCTGGAGTCTTCTTCATCAACCTTGCTTCCTCCATGATCATGTGTGGGTGGTTTCACTAGGACCTTAGGGTCCATAGTAGTAGCTAGATGGTTCTCTCTCTCTCTCTCTCTCTCTCTCTCTCTCTCTCTTGGATCTTCAATACCATGTTCCCGTGACATGATTAGGATCAGTTCGATGTAATCGGTAGTGTGTTTGTTAGGACATGATGAATTCTCACTTCGTGATCAGATTGTTCACTGAAATGAATTGAATAATATGCAGTTTTATTGTTGTATAATTAAATAACTGTGTATTCTCTTTGATTTATCTTTCTTCTTTGGCCAAGTTCAATGAGTTTTTCTTCAAAGGGAATGGTGCTTTTTAGTGGGTAGCATCTTGCGGTGACCTAACCCAGCGACAATAAGGTTTAAGGCATGTACCGTATTGTTCCCACTAAGGATAAAACGATTGGGTTTTGTCATATTGATTGACTTCTTCTTGTCTACATTGTGTGAGCTTGCTTACCGTGATACTCTATTTCTTGTAAACTTAATACCTTGATATGCGTGGTGGATAGCTATTTCGGCGTGGAGTATTAGTAGTAGATGTAGTTGGATTAATTGTCTACTTATCACAGACGTAATGCCTATATGAGATTATACCATGAATGATCATAGTTATAAATATTGCAATTCAGTTGATTGCCCAACTGTAATTTGTTTACCATGTGGTTTGTCTGTTTTCAAGAGAGATGCCTCTAGTGAACCTATGCCCCCATGGCTCTATTCTTCATTACTAAATTCTTCTACACAATTGCTATTACTATTTGTCATTTACCTTACCATTATCTATCCCTATCACTTGCGTTTAATCTTGTAAGTAGCAAGACAAGGGGACTCACAACCCTCTTGTCGTGTTGGGGATGAGTGTGTGTGTGTGTGTGTGTGTGTTTTGTGCGCACGTGATGTTGAGTTTGTTAGCTTGGGGAATTCCTGCTGGATTGATAAACTTGGTTCTCTAATCGAGGGAAATACTTTTTACTGTTCTGCTTCACCCTTCCTCTTGGGAGAATCCCAACATCTCCTGTGGGAGTAGCAAAGATATTCGTGGCTCTATTGCTGGTGAGTCTTCTAATAAATAAATAGGTACGTTCACACAAACACATTACTTACTTGTTATCTATCTTGCCTAGTTACTTTTGCTTCTTGCCTTGCTTCCATTTTCTTCAAAAACACAAAAAAATACCTTTTGTTGTTATTCTTGCTCTTGTTGAAACCATGTCTACCTCTAAAAATACAAAGTTGTGTGATTTTACTAGTAACAATAATAATGAGTTTAGTAGTACACCTATTTCTCCTCCTGCAACTAGTGCGGAGGTCTTACGAAATTAAAGTTGCTTTGTTGAATCTTGTTATGAAAGATCAATTTTCTCGAAATTACAATGAAGATGCTGCTACTAATCTTAATACTTTTATCGAACTTTGTGATATGCAAAAAGCTAAAGATGTGGACAATTATATTATAAAACTGAAATTATTCCCTTTTTCCTTTAAGAGATAGTGCTAAGGAATGGCTAGTATCTTTACCTGATTTTTGGAATAAACGTAAAGATGCTTTTATTGGAAAATAGTTTCCTCCTGCAAAACTTATATTTCTGAGGAATCAAATTATGAATTTTAAACAACTTTATCAAGGGCATGTTGCCCAATTCTCGGAAAGAATGGAACTAATGATCAAAAATTTCCCTACTCATGGTTTAAATCTTTGCATGGAAGAACAAAATTTATATGCAATGCTAAACCTTGTTTCTAGGAACCTTCTATATTCTTCTAAAAATGGTACATTTATGGGGATAACTCTTGGATAGGCAACTATGCTTCTCAACAACATGAATCGAAACAATTCCCAATGGCTCACCAAGCGAATGGTAAGAAGGTAAATTTTGTTGATGAAATTTCTTCTCTCAATGAAAAGGTCGATATGATTATGTCCTTTCTTGCTACAAAACAAACTTTTATGGATCTAGATGATATGCTGTAGTATACTTTGATTGAACAAAACAAAGATAGCGTTGATGTGAATTTTATTTCTAGAAGTAATTTCAACAACAATGCTTATAGAGGAAACTTTGGTAATAATCCTAGATGGTACCTTGGTAATTCTTCAAATGCTTATGATAATTGTCCTGATAAAAGGTTGCCAGATATTGATAAATCTACTAAAAAATTATGCTTGCTCAATTTTAACAACATGAATCCTTTTCTAAAGAAGTTAAGGAACACTCCTCTATTTTTAAAGAAAAAAGTAAACAACTTTATGATATCAATATAGAATTTGTTAATTTGCAATTACAACTT
Organism: Triticum timopheevii; assembly: GCA_963921465.1. NCBI lineage: Eukaryota > Viridiplantae > Streptophyta > Magnoliopsida > Poales > Poaceae > Triticum > Triticum timopheevii. The sequence continues at coordinate 424,341,099 of OY997264.1, forward strand.
GTGCATACCGAAAGTATTTTGGGAAAAAATGTCTGGTAAGCATACAACGTTAGTTAACAGAATGGAAGCCAAACCTGAATCGCACCATTTTGCTAATATTGATGAGCATGTTGAAACTATTGGCGTGTCACCCATAGAATCATTATTCAAAAATATTAAAATGTTAAAGAGGATGACAAAGGGAGTGCAGAAGAGTCAACTTTATCTAGAAGGTAATGCAAGCTAAGGCATAGCCTAGTGGTGGAAAGGGGCTGATGCCTTTCCCCCCACCCAGGTTCAAGGCATGGTACTTGCAATTTGGGTTTGTTGCACCAATTATACTGTAGGGGGTTCCCTTATAGCCTTTTAGTCAAAAAAGAACTTTAGCTATAAGGAGTTACAATTGTTCGGAGGGTGAAAATGTTGATGCTAAAATTAATAAAAGTTGGTTCGGAAAGGTCAAAACTTTAGGTTGCATTACACCCAGTATTTTGGATTTCAAGGTCTTTAATTATGATAATTTCTCTATTACTGAATGCATTAGTATATTGTAATCGATGTTAAATTCACCCAATGTGTATGATCATAATAAAGCTTTTGTTAAACAATTGGAGAGGCACTTACTAAGAATAATGAAGAGAAGCTTGAACTTGAGGTTTCTATCCCTAGAAAATTAGATGATGAATGGAAACCTACTATTACAATTAAGATCAATTATTTTGAATGCAATGATTTTATGTGATTTAGGTGCAACTGTATCTACAATGGCTAAAGCCCTATGTGATGTTCTTGGTTTGGATGATATATCTGAATGTTCATTAAATTTGCACCTTGTGGATTCAACTATTAAGAAACCTATGGGATGAATAAATGATGTGCTTATTATTGCAAATATAAATTATGTTCCTGTAGATTTCATTATTTTGAATATTGAATGTAATCCTACATGTCCTAAAATACTTGGAAGGCCCTTTTTAAGAACTGTAGGTGCGATCATTGATATGAAGGAAGGCAATATAAGGCTCCAACTTTCGTTGAAGAAGGTATGGAACACTTCCCAAGAAAGATAATTAAGCCTCCTTATGAATCTATTATGAGAGCCACATATGATTTAACATTGCATGATGATAAAACTTGATATTGACTGAGAATGTCTCTAGCCACCTGGTTAGGGATAGTGCATGTTTTCTTTGTTTGGGTGGGATGGATAGCCATTGTTTGGTTAGAAGGACTAGAAGTGGATTTCTAATATAACTTATTTACTATTGTATGGTGGGATTAACACTATACGCATAATTTTAGCTTCACTTTTGGAGATCAACTCATTATACCATATTCTCGAACTCAAATTTGTCACGACAATAAACTAGCAACACAATAATAGTTGAGAGATATGTGATGACCCACAAGTGTAGGTAATCAATCGTAACCTTTTTCATAAGTAAATGTCAAACTCAATGAGGAGTAGAAAGAATTGGTTGATGGAAACTAGCAAGAGTTCACTGTAAAGTTGCAAAGAGTGTTTGATGGTTTGTTTGAAAGAAAGAGTAATTTCAAGAAATTAAATAGTGACAAAAGTACAATGGTGCAGCAAGTGGGCCAATCCTTAATTGTGCTAAGGACAAGCTGGTGGTTCTACTTATAGGGATTAAGTCATTTTTGAGAACACATGGGAGTTTCATCAAGTTGCTTTCATCAAGATTCATTGAGTTACGTCCATTACTTTGACAATTTGTTGTGCGGTGGAATCTATCGTAATGTGATTTTCTTACTTGAACAAACAACATACTTATATTATACTCTACACAAGAATCCACAAATAAAAGATAATAATGAAGATAACATCTAACCATAGCAATAAACTTTGCAGTTCCAACAACCCCTCATGCAGTAGTTCATAAACTTTGGGTATGGTAATTTATGTCACTCCTCATGAGTAGTTCACAAACTTTGGGTATGGTAATTTCTGTCACTCCAACCACTCATCCATGAACAAACTAATCACATGATCCTCTCCTCTAGGACCTTAAAGCTGAAATGATATGCGGTCGCCATTTGCACATCACCACTAGAGAATTACACCACACTGATGCGGCTTGAACTAAGTCGGTATTTCCCCAAAGAGGAAGGGATGAAGCAGCACAGCTATGGTAGGTATTTCCCTCAGTGATGAGACCAAGTTTATCGAACCAGTAGGAGAACCACGCAACACTATGTAAACGGTACCTGCACACAAAGAACAAATACTTGCAACGCGACATAAAAGAGGGGTTGTCAATCCCTCCCGGGTAAAAATATAGATATAATTGTAGTAGATTGGATAAATAGATCTCGCGAGAATGCGAGATAAAATAAATAACAAAAAATGGCAGCAAGGTATTTTTGGGTTTTTGGATTAATAGATATGAAAATAGAAGCGAATAAAAATAGATCTTGAAAGCAAATATGATAAAGAAGAGACCCGGGGGCCGTAGATTTCACTGGTGGCTTCTCTCGAGAAAAATAGCATACGGTGGGTAAACAAATTACTGTTGGGCAATTGATAGAACTTCAAATAATTATGACGATATCCATGCAATGATCATTATATAGGCATCACGTCCAAGATAAGTAGACCGACTCCTGCCTCCATCTACTACTATTACTCCACACATTGACCTCTATCCATCAAGCATCTAGTTTATTAAATTCATGGAGAAACGGAGTAATGTAATAAGAATGATGACATGATGTAGAGAAGATCTATTCATGTAGGAATAGATCCCATCTTGTTATCCTTAATAGCAATGATACATATGTGTCATGTCCCCTTCTGTCACTGAGATTAAGCACCGTAAGATCGAACCCATCACAAAGCACCTCTTCCCATGGAAAGAAAAATCGATCTAGTCGGCCTAAATAAACCAAAGATTCAAAGAAGAAATACAAGGCTATAAGAAATCGTGCATATAAGAGACCAAAACTCAAATAACTTTCATGGATAAAATAGGTCTAATCATAAACTCAAAGTTCATCTGATCCCAACAAGCACACCGCAAAAAGAGTTACATGAAATAGATCTCCAAGAGACCATTGTATTGATAATCAAAAGAGAGAGAGGAAGCTATCTAGCTACTAACTACGGACCCGTAGGTCTACAATGAACTACTCACGCATCATCATAGAGGCACTGATGAGGATGATGAACCCCACCATGATGGTGTCTAAATTGGATCTATGGTTTCTAGAACTTGCGGCGGCTAGAATTGTGTTTCGTCGACTCCCCTATGGTTTTTGGATTTTCGGGGTATTTATAGAGCAAAGAGGCAATGCGGGAGGCGACCGATGTGGGCACAACCCACCAGGGAGTGCCTGGGCCCCCAGGCATGCCCAGGTGGGTTGTGCTCCCATTGGAGCCCCCTCTGATACTTCCTTGGCCCAACTTGTGTCTTCTAGTCCAAAATATCTCCAAAAAGTTTCGCTGTGTTTGGACTCCGTTTGGTATTGATTTTCTTTGAAGTAAAAAACCAGCAAAAAAACAACAACTGGCACTGGGCACTATGTTAATAGGTTAGTCCCAAAAAATGATATAAAGTTGCTATAAAATGATTTCAAAACATCCAAGAATGATAATATAACAGCATGCAACAATAAAAAATTATAGATACGTTGGAGACGTATCACACACCACAATATCAAAACATTGAATTAGATTCCACTTCACATGATTAAGAGCATCAAGGTTTATCTATGTCCTCAAGAATGTCACGAACTACTCACACACATCATATGTAACATCATAAGTGGAGACGAATATATGAATAACAATACGAACATATGACTTTCACCAATAAAACTTCTAAGCATCAACTATAAGGAGTAACCAACACTAGAAACTATACTTAGCAAATGATTTTTAAAAGTTCATAGATCAAAAAGTTGTGGTGGAGTTGATCGAGATGACAATGCTAATGCAAATGTTGATGGAGATGATGATCGTAGTGTTGGTGATCGATACATCTCCAGCGTATCTATATTTTTTTATTGTTCCATGCTATTATATTATCTGTTTTGGATGTTTTATACGCATTAATAAGCTATTTTATATTATTTTTGGGACTAACCTATTAACCTAGAGCCCAGTGCCAGTTTCTGTTTTTTCCATGTTTTTGAGTTTTATAGAAAAGGAATATCAAACAGAATAAAACTTTCATGATGATTTTTCTTGGACTAGAAGACACCCAGCAAACTTGGAGTTGAAGGCAGGGGATTCTCGAGGACTCCACAAGCCAGGGGGCGCAACCTAGGGGGCGCGCCCTGAGGGCTTGTGGGCACTTCGAAGCTCCTCTAACCTAATTCTTCCTTAATATATTCCCAAATGACCAAAAGCATCCACCAAAATACTTTTCTGCTGCCGTAACCTTCTGTACCCGTGAGATCCCATCTAGGGGCCTTTTCCAGCACCCTGCAGGAGGGGGATTCGATCACGGAGGGCTTCTACATCAACTCTATAACCCTTTCGATGAAGTGTGAGTAGTTTACCTCAGACCTATGGGTCCATAGCTACTAGATAGATGGCTTCTTCTCTCTCATTGATCCAAAATACCATGTTCTCCTTGATGTTCTTGGAGATCTATCCGATGTAATATTCTTTTGTGGTGTGTTTATCGAGATCCGATGAATTGTGGATTTATGATCAGTTTATCTATGAATATTATTTCAATCTTCTCTGGGTTCTTATATGCATGATTTGATATCTTTGTATTTCTCTTCGAATTATCGGTTTGGTCTGGCCAACTAGATTGGTTCTTCTTGCAACGGAAGAGGTGATTAGTTTTGGGTTCAATCTTGCGGTGTCCTCACCCAGTGAAAAAGTAGGGGTAGCGAGGCTTGTATTGTATTGTTGCCATCAAGGGTAAAAAGATGGGGTTTTCATCATATTGCTTGATTTTATACCTCTACATCATGTCATCTTACTTAAGGTGTGTTACTCCATTCTTTATGAACTTAATACTCTAGATGCATGCTGGATAGCGGTCGATGTGTGGAGTAATAGTAGTAGGTGCAGAATCATTTCGGTCTACTTGACACGGACGTGATGCCTATATGCATATTCATTAGCTTGGATATCGTCATAACTTTGCGCTTTTCTATCAATTGCTTGACAATAATATCTTTACCCACCATATAATTTGCCTTCAAGAGAGAAGCCTCTAGTGAAACCTATGGCCCCTGGGTTTATTTTCCATCATATATTTTCATATCTATAAACCAAGAAACTCAAAAATATCTTGCTGCATTTTATTTACTTTTATTTTGTTTTATGTTTTAGTAAGCTTTTATATCTATCTCTACCAGATCTCACCTTTGCAAGTGACCGTGAAGGGATTGACAACACCTTTATCGTGTTGCGTGCAAGTGTTTGATTGTTTGTGCAGGTGCATAGATTGGAGACTTGCTTGTATCTCCTACTGTATTGATACCTTGGTTCTCAACTGAGGGAAATACTTATCTCTACTTTGCCGCATCACCCTTTCCTCTTCAAGGGAAAAACCAACGCAAGCTCAAGAAGTAGCAGGAAGAATTTCTGGCGCCGTTGTCGGGGAGATCTAATTCAAGCCTACCAAGTACCCACCATAAACTCTCATCTCTTGCATTACATTATTTGCCATTTGCCCCTCATTTTCCTCTCCCCCACTTCTAAAACGATTTTAAGAAAAATAAAAAAATATTTACCTTTTTATTCGCCCTTGTTCCGTTCGTGTTTTCGTTTGCTTTTTGTTTGCTCGCGTGCTAGATTGCTTGTTTGCCCGTATGGCCCAACCCAAGATTTTTGATCCTTATTATAGGAAGTTGGAAGAGATTCAAAATAATGCTAAAATTTTCATGTCCTTACAATTTGAGCATAATTTTCTTTTGGAACAAACTTATGGAGCAAAAAACTATGATGGAGTATATTAATAAAGAGCTCGATGATGTTTCTAAAGAATTTTATGGTCTTAAATCTCAATTTTCTTAGCTTGAAAATGTAGTTGGCCAAATTTCTGATAAACAAACCACTTTGGTAAATAAGATGGGCGCTAAACCGGAATCTCTTGATAATAATGATGAAGATCTCAAAGTGATTGGTGTGACTCCTACTGAATCTTTGTTTTCTAATATAAATCTTGATAAAGATGGGACTGGAGATGAGTCAAGTTTATCTAGAAGACGTCCCAATGATTCGGACTTTTTAGATCTTAATGCAAAAATTGATAAAAGTGGGATTTGAGAGGTTAAAACTTTAAGTAGCAATGAACCCACTCTTTTGGATTTCAAGGATTTTAATTATGATAATTGTTCTTTGATAGATTTTATTTCCTTGTTGCAATCCATGTTGAATTCTCCGGATGCTTATAATCAAAATAAAGCTTTTACTAAACATATCGTTGATGATATGACGAAATCTTTTGAAGAAAAACTTGAGTTGGAAGTTTCTATCCCTAGAAAGCTTTATGATGAGTGGGAACCTACTATTAAGATTAAAATTAAAGATTATGAGTTCCATGCTTTGTGTGATTTGGGTGCTAGCATTTCCGCTATTCCAAAAACTTTATGTGATGTGCTAGATTTTCGTGAATTTGATGATTGTTCTTTAAATTTGCATCTCGCGGATTCCACTATTAAGAAACCTATGGTAAGAATTAATGATGTTCTTATTGTTTCAAATAGGAATTATGTGCCCATAGATTTCATTGTGCTTGATATAGATTGCAATCCTACATGTCCTATTATTCTTGGTAGACCTTTCCTTAGAACAATTGGTGCAATTATTGATATGGAAGAAGCAAACATTAGATTTCAATTACCGTTAAGGAAGGGCATGGAACACTTTCCAAGAAAGAAAATTAAGTTGCCATATGAATCTATTATGAGAGCTACTTATGGATTGCATACCAAAGATGACAATACCTAGATCTATGTTTTATGCCTAGCTAGGGGCGTTAAACCAAAGCTCTTGTTGGGAGGCAACCCAATTCTATTTTTATGTTTATGTTTATGTTTTTGGTTCTATTTTTAAATAATTACACATTATTACCTCTATAGTAATTGTGTTTTGGTGTTTTAATTAGTGTTTGAGCCAAGTCATAATTTGGGGATGGCTTACGGTGATAGTTGATTTGATCTTGCTGAAAATAGAAACTTTTGCATTCAGTAACTGAATTTTTTAAATTCACTGGAGCATGAAAAACCCCTGAATTTTTTACACCAGATTTATATATAAATTGCCTCTGTTATCCTAATTTTTCAGAAAGTTTGGAGTTATAGAAGTATTAGAAGATCGTCACAAACTGTTTTGTTTTCGACACATTCTGCTTTCTATGTGTTGTTTGCTTATTTTGATGAATCTATGGGTAGTATCGGGGGTATGAACCATGAAGAAGTTGGAATACAGTAAATATTACACCAATATAAATAAAGAATGAGTTCACACCTGATCATCACGTGGTATCTGAACGTAGAGCTTATCACACCCGATCATCATGTTGTGTCTCGGCACGACGAACTGTAGCAACGGTGCATACTCAGGGAGAACACTTATACCTTGAAATTTAGTAAGGGATCATCTTATAATGCTACCACTGTACTAAGCAAAATAAGATGCATAAAAGATAAACATCACATGCAATCAAAATATGTGACATGATATGGCCATCATCATCTTGTGCTCATGATCTCTATCACCGAAGCATTGTTATGATCTCCATCGTCATGGGTGCGACACCTTGATCTCCATCGTAGCATCGTTGTCGTCTCGCCAACTATTGTTACTACGACTATTGCTACCGCTTAGTGATAAACTAAAACAAATACATGGAGATTGCATTGCATACAATAAAGCGACAACCATATGGCTCCTGCCAGCTGCCGATAACTTTATAACAAAACATGATCATCTCATACAACAATTTATATCACATCATGCCTTGACCATATCACATCACCACAAGCCCTGCAAAAACAAGTTAGACGTCCTCTAGTTTGTTGTTGCAAGTTTTACGTGGCTGCTACGGGCTTCTAGCAATAACCGTTCTTACCTACGCATCAAAACCACAACGATTTTTCGTCAAGTGTGTTGTTTTAACCTTCAACAAGGACCGGGGGTAGCCACACTCGATTCAACTAAAGTTGGAGAAACAGACACCCGCCAGCCACCTATGTACATAAGCACGTCGGTAGATCCAGTCTCATGAACGCGGTCATGTAATGTTGGTCCGGGCCGCTTCATCCAATAATACAGCCGAATCAAAGTATGACATGCTGGTAAACAGTATGACTATTATCGCCGACAACTCTTTGTGTTCTACTCGTGCATATAACATCTACGCATAGATCTGGCTCGGATGCCACTGTTGGGGAACGCAGTAATTTCAAAAAAAAACCTACGATCACGCAAGATCTATGATGCATAGCAACAAGGGGAGAGTGTGTCATACCATCATAGACCGAAAGCAGAAGTGCTAAGTAACACGGTTGATGTAGTCGAACGTCTTTGTGATCGAACCGATCAAGTACCGAACGCACAGCACATCCGTGATCTGCACACGTTCAGCTCGGTGATGTCCCTCGAACTCTAGATCCAGCTGAGGCCGAGGGAGAGTTTCGTCAGCACGACAGCGTGGTGACGGTGATGATGAAGTTACTGGCGCAGGGCTTCGCCTAAGCATTACGACAATATGACCGAGATGGAAAACTATGGAGGCGGGCACCGCACACGGCTAAAAGATCAACTTATGTGTCTATGGGGTGCCCCCCTCCCCCTCTATATAAAGGAGGAGAGGAGGGGGCCGGCCGGCCTCAAGGGGCGTGCCCAAGGGGGGGAGTCCTTCTCCAAGTAGGAGTAGGTTTCCCCCCTTTCCTAGTCCAACTAGGAGGAGAAGGAAGGCGGGGGAGGAGAGAAGGAAAGGGGGGCCAACCCCCCTAGTCCAATTTGGTTTGGGCTAGAGGGGGGCGTGTGCCACACCTTGGCCTGCCTCCTCTCTTCCACCACTTGGCCCATGAGGCCCATTACCCCCCGGGGTGTTCCGGTAACCCCCGGTACTCCAGTTTTATCCGAAACTTCTCCGGAACACTTCTGGTGTCCGAATATAGCTGTCCAATATATCAATATTTATGTCTCGACCATTTCGAGACTCCTCGTCATGTCCGTGATCTCATCCGGGACTCTGAACAACCTTCGGTACATCAAATCACATAAACTCATAATACCAATCATCATCGAACGTTAAGCGTGCAAACCCTACGAGGTCGAGAACTATGTAGACATGACCGAGACACGTCTCCGGTCAATAACCAATAGCGGAACCTGGATGCTAATATTGGTTCCTACATATTCTACGAAGATCTTTATCGATCAAACCGCATATCAACATACATTGTTCCCTTTATCATCGGTATGTTACTTGCCCGAGATTCGATCGTCGGTATCATTATACCTAGTTCAATCTCGTTACCGGCAAGTCTCTTTACTCATTCCGTAATACTTTATCTCGCAACTAACTCATTAGTAACAATGCTTGCAAGGCTTATAGTGATGAGTATTACCAAGAGGGCCTAGAGATACCTCTCCGAAACACGGAGTGACAAATCCTGATCTCGATCTATGCCAACCCAACAAACACCTTCGGAGACACCTATAGAGCACCTTTATAATCACCCATTTACGTTGTGATGTTTGGTAGCACACAAAGTTTTCCTCCGGTATTTGGGAGTTGCATAATCTCATAGTCTGAGGAACTTGTATAAGTCATGAAGAAAGCAATAGCAATGAAACTGACACGATCATAATGCTAAGCTAACGGATGGGTCATGTCCATCACATCATTCTCCTAATGTGTAGCGACCAGACCTCAAACAGTCTAGTCTCTGTGCATCAGTGTCATCCCTGGATCGGTAATGCTGACACGCACAGTACTCGAGGATTTATAACAGAGTCTCAATCACACACTTATTACATCGAAATGTCTCACAAGAGAAATTATTACAATAATATGGCTTAACTCCATCTAAATAACATAACAGCGAAGGCTTGGAAGATAAAGCGAGTCCATCAAATCCAACGGCATAGCTGAGTGAACGAGAACAACCTATGGCACCTTACTCGTCGTCTGAAAGTCTGCAACATGATATGTTGCGGCCCAAAACGGGACAACACATGGAATATGCTGGCAATGTAACACAAAGAGTAATGAACAGAATAAATGCTATCACTACATGCATATATGGCTGGTGGAAAGCTCTATGGTTAATGTTTTGCAAAAAGCCAATTTTTTCCTACATCAAAGGAATAATTTTTGTTTAACTATCATGGTGGTTGTTAAACATTGAGAAGGTTCCTCCAACTCAATCCCAATTAAGCAATATCAATTAACCCAAAGAAATTAATTTAGAGTGATGAGATCAATAGGATAATCCAAGAACCAGATACTCAAGATGTCCATAACCGGGGACACGGCTAACAATGGTTAGTTTGTACACTCTGCAGAGGTTTGCGCACTTTTCCCCACAAGACTCGATCTCCTCCGTTGAATTTCTCGCACTACATGATGTTTGAGAAACGGATGACCGAGACACAGTCTTTCAGAAACATTAACTCTTTACTCTGGATGGACAGTTACACCTACTTTCCCCTACATCTGCTAACCGACCACTGAAATAGGTCATGCAACCTACTCAACTATGCTAGAGCCCATAATAGCTTGTGGCTGCTCACAGAAGTTTCTAGCATGAATAATCTTATGATCCCTTTGAGCCTGGGTGGCGAACCATAGGATGATCACACGGGTACTCTGGGATATCCTATGACAACACTGGATTCTCTAGGTGCCCGCAACCAATCCACACAGATGTGTATTTAAGTAGCCACCTTAAGTTAACCATTAATTAACAATACACACATCTGCATGGATACACTCACCAAAACCACGTCTACGAGCATAGCATAGCAATATAAGCATAACGTAGAAGTAACTCCCAAAGGTTTGATAATAAAAGGGCAATAGTTCTACCTCATCATCTACTTCCCGAACCCACATGTTATTCAGATCCTAACCATGCAATGTTTGAGGATTGAACTAATGCATAAAAACTGGGTAATAAAGGGATATGATCAAAGTGTTACTTGCCTTACTGATGATCCGCAAAACCTAGAGACTCGTAGTAGCACGCTTCGCACTCCGGGAATTCTATCGCAAAAAAATAATAACATACATAAGCACTCAAAAAAAAAGCACAGGTAAAACTCAAATAAGAAGATCTAACCAGAAAGTTCAACTAAAGAACTCCGGTTTGCAAAAAGAATCAAATCAAACGGAGCAACGAAACTCAAACTACGAACGAAACAAGATTAGATTACTAATCTGGGCTAAAGTCAAATTTTACAGTACCAAAATCTTGTTCAAGTTGGTTAAACAGAAAGAGGGCTTCGAGGAGAAGATTTAGGCGCTGGTTTCAACTAATTTGGATAAACGAGCGAAAAGTTATACTAGATCAAAGATCAGGGCAGAAATCGCGATCGAAAATAATCGCAGATAAAACCCTGGAAAATAAAATGAGACGAACAGGCTAACAAACGAACGTTCGTTAATAGAACCTAAACGGTGACGACGTTCGTTAAAACGAACGAACGGATGAACGTCCGCTAAACAACTAAACCGGAAAAAACCGAACCGAACCGATCTATTTAAAAAAACAGATCTAGGTTTTTTTTAAACCGAACGGTTAACCAAAAAACGATGAACGGCGACAGTGGCAGCGGCTACCTCCGACGGGGCTCCGGCGGCAGCTACCTCCGGCGGGGCTCCGGCAGGGCGGCGCGGCGTCGGGGGGCTCCGGCGGTGGCGAGGGGCGACAGCGGCGGCGGCAGGCGACGGCGGCGCGGGACGGGAGGTGGCGGCGCGGGCGACGGCGACTTGTGGGGCGGCGGCGGCTTGCGGCGGCAAGGGGTACAGGCGGCGGCGCCTTCGGGTGGCGGGGCGGTGGGTGCGGAGAGGGCGGCAGCGCGGGCGCCTTTAAAGGGGTGGTCGTGGGGTGGTCCGACTTGGGGGAGGGGGCGGCCGGCGGCGTGGCGCGTGCGGACTCCAGCGAGTCCGGGTCACGCACGAGGGGAAAAGGCGGCGGCGGCGGCTTGGCCCGGCCTGCTTGGCTGGGCTTCGGCCCAGTCGGGCGGGAAACTTTTTTTTCAAATAAATCCGCCGAAACAGAAAAATCCTAATAAAATACAAAAAATACCAAAAGCAATTTTCACCGTCTAAATAAAATATTTAGAACAAAGTGAACATTTTTCTGGCCTAAAATGCAATTTTGAAAACTTGCATATTTTTCTAATTCAAATTAAATAGCAATAAAAGTCCAAATAAAAATAATTATTTGATTTTAACATTTTTCCTCCAATATTTCTTTTATTTTGGAGAAATCATTTTATCCCCTCTTTTTTTTAATATTGGAAATATTTTTGAAGAGGAAAAATAATTAAAACCAAAATGATCCTCTTTTCAATATTTGAGAAAATTCAAATATGAAAGCAAATGAAACGCCCAACTCTCTCCGTGGGTCCTTGAGTTGCTTAGAGTTTCTAGGTTCAACCCAAAATGCAATAAAATATGATATGCATATGATGTCCTATGTATAATATTCCAAATTGAAAATTTGGGATGTTACATAATGATGTGGTCCCGTTCATCAAATGACAACACATGTCTATGGTTAGGAAACATAACCATCTTTGATTAACGAGCTAGTCAACTAGAGGCATACTAGGGACAATATGTTTTGTCTATGTATTCACACATGTACTAAGTTTCCGATTAATACAATTCTAGCATGAATAATGAACATTTATCATGAAATAAGGAAATAAATAATAACTTTATTATTGCCTTTAGGGCATATTTCCTTCAGGACACGCATGAATCGTGAATTTATTAGAATACTCTTTGTGATTCACTTATATCTTTTGAGCTAGGCAATTTTGCTCTACTGCTTCATTTATATCTTTTTAGAGCACGGCGGTGGCTTTATTTTATAGAAATTGTTGAACTCTCATGCTTCACTTATGTTATTTTGAGAGTCTCTCTAAACATCATGGTAATTTTCATAGGTTATGAATTTGGTCCTGCTATGATGGGCATCCAAGAGGGATACAATCAAAACTTTCATATAAAGAGCATTGAATACTATGAGAAGTTTGATTCCTTATGATTGTTTTGAGATATAAATATGGTGATATTAGAGTCATGCTAGTGAGTAATTATGGATTGGTAGAAATACTTGTGTTAAAGTTTGTGATTCCCGTAGCATGCACGTATGGTGAACCGTTATGTGATGAAGTCGGAGCATGATTTATTTATTGAGTGTCTTCCTTACGAGTGGTGGTCGGGGACGAGCGATGGTCTTTTCCTACCAATATACCCCCCTAGGAGCATGCATGTACTACTATGTTTCAATAGCTAATAGACTTTTGCAATAAGTATGTGAGTTCTTTATGACTAATGTTGTCCATGGATTATACGCACTCTCACCCTTCCACCATTGCTAGCCACTCTAGTACCACACAACTTTTCGCCGGTGCACTACACCAACCATATACCCTTCCTCGAAACAGTTACCATGCCTACCTATTATGGCATTTCCATAGCCATTCCGAGATGTATTGCCATGCAACTTCCACTGTTCCATTTATTATGACACACTCCATCATTGTCATATTGCTTTGCATGATCGTAAGATAGCTAGCATGATGTTTTCATGGCTTGTCTGTTTTTTATGTCATTGCTATGCTAGATCGTTGCACATCCCGGTACACCGCCGGAGGCATTCATATAGGGTAATATTTTTTTCTAAGTATCGAGTTGTAATTCTTGAGTTGTAAGTAAATAAAAGTGTGATGATCATCATTATTAGAGCATTGTCCCATGTAAGGAAAAGATGATGGAAGCTATGATTCCCTCACAAGTTGGGATGAGTCTCCGGACTTTATAAAAAAATAAAATAGGCTAAAGAAGGCCACAAAAAAGAAAAGAGGCCAAAGAAGCCCAAATAAAAAGAATGAATGAGAGAAAAGAGAGAAGGGGCAATGCTAATATCCTTTTACCACACTTGTGCTTCAAAGTAGCACCATGATCTTCATGATAGAGAGTCTCCTATTTTGTCAATTTTATATAATAGTGGGAATTTTTCATTATAGAACTTGGCTTGTATATTCCAATGATGGGCTTCCTCAAAGTTCCCTAGGTCTTCGTGAGCAAGTAAGTTGGATGCACACCCACTTAGTTTCTTTTTGAGCTTTCATAAACTTATAGCTCTAGTGCATCCATTCCATGGCAATCCCTACTCACTCACATTGATATCTATTGATGGGCATCTCCACAGCCCATTGATACACCTAGTTGATGTGAGACTATCTCCATCTTTTTGTCTTCTCCACAATAACCATATTCTATTCCACCTATAGTGCTATATCCATGGCTCATGCTCATGTATTGTGTGAAAGTTGAAAAAGTTTGAGAACATCAAAAGTATGAAACAATTGCTTGGCTTGTCATTGGGGTTGTGCATGATTAATACTTTGTGTGATGAAGATGGAGCATAGCCAGACTCTATGATTTTGTAGGGATAACTTTCTTTGGCCATGTTATTTTGAAAAGACATGATTGTTTTATTAGTATACTTGAAGTATTGTTGTTTTTATGTCAATATTAAACTTTTGTTTTGAATCTTATGGAACTGAATATGCATGCCACAATAAAGAAAATTGCATCGATAAATATGTTAGGTAGCATTCCACATCAAAAATTCTATTTTTATAGTTTACCTACTCAAGAACGAGCAAGAATTAAGCTTGGGGATGCTTGATACGTCTCCAACGTATCTATAATTTTTGATTGTTCCATGCTAGTATATTATCTGGTTTGGATTTTTATATGCATTAATATGCTATTTTATATTATTTTTGGGACTAACTTATTAACCTAGAGCCCAGTGCCAGTTTCTATTTTTTTCCTTGTTTTTGAGTTTTACAGAAAAGGAACATCAAACAGAATAAAACTTTCACGATGATTTTTCTTGGACCAGAAGACACCCAGCAAACTTGGAGTTGAAGGCAGGGGAGTCCCGAGGACTCCACAAGCCAAGAGGCGCGCCCTGGGCTTATGGGCCCCTCGGAGCTCCTCTAACCCTAATTCTTCCTCTATATATTCCCAAATATTCCCAAACGACCTGAAGCGTCCACCAAAATACTTTTCCACCATCGTACCTTCTGTACCCATGAGATCCCATCTTGAGGCCTTTTCTGGCACCCTGCCAGAGGGGGATTCGATCACGGAGGGCTTCTACATCAACTCTGTTGCCCTTCTGATGAAGCGTGAGTAGTTTACCTGAGTTCTACGGGTCCATAGCTAGTAGCTACATGGCTTCTTCTCTCTCTTTGATCCTCAATACCAAGTTCTCCTCGATGTTCTTGGAGATCTATCCAATGTAATATTCTTTTGCAGTGTGTTTGTCAAGATCCATTGAATTTATGATCAATTTATCTATGAATATTATTTGAGTCTTCTCTAAATTATTATATGCATGATTTGACATCTTTGTATTTCTCTTTTAAATATCGGTTTGGTTTGGCCAACTAGATTGGTTCTTCTTGCAACGGGAGAGGTGCTTAGTTTTGGGTTCAATCTTGTGGTGTTCTCACCCTAGTGACAAAGTAGGGGTAGCGAGGCACGTATTGTATTGTTGCCATCAAGGGTAAAAAGATGGGGTTTTCATCATATTGCTTGAGTTTATCCATCTACATCATGTCATCTTACTTAAGGCGTTACTCCGTTCTTTATGAACTTAATACTCTATATGCATGCTGGATACAGGTTGATGTGTGGAGTAATACTAGTAGATGCAGAATTGTTTCGGTCTACTTGACACAGACGTGATGCCTATACATTGCCTTGGATATCGTCATAATTTTGTGCTTTTCTATCAATTGCTTGACAGTAATTTGTTCACCCACCATGTTATTTGCCTTCAAGAGAGAAGCCTCTAGTGAAACCTATGGCCCCGGGTCTATTTTCCATCATATATTTTCAGATCTACTCCCTCTCTTCCAAAAGAGTTGACTCAACTTTGTAATAAAGTTAGTACAAGGTTGATTCATCTATTTTGGAACGAAGGGACTATAAACCAAAAAACTCAAAAATATCTTGTTGCATTTTATTTACTTTTATTTTATTTTACGTTTTAGTGAGCTTTTATATCTATCTCTATCAGATCTCACATTTGCAAGCGACCGTGAAGGGAATGACAACCCCTTTATCGCGCTGGGTGCAAGTGTTTGATTGTTTGTGCAGGTGCATAGATTGGAGACTTGCTTGTATCTCCTACTGGATTGATACCTTAGTTCTCAACTAAGGGAAATACTTATCTCTACTTTGCTACATCACCCTGTCCTCTTCAAGGGAAAACCCAACGCAGGCTCAAGAAGTAGCAGTGATGACGATGTCTTTGAATTCCCCCTCCCGGAGGGATGGATCTCCGGTAGAATCGGCCTGTTGGAGGGAAAAATTACTCCACCTTGGTTCCACCTCATAGCAGCGGTGGAAAAATCCCATAAAATCCCTGACCAATTTTCAGGCAGAGGAGAAAAATATAGGTTAAAGGGCAACGAGAGGTGGTGGTCAGGGGCCCCACACAGCCAAGGGCGCATGGGAGCCTTGTGGCCCCCCTCTGGCTCCTAGATTCTTTCTTCCAAAAATATTTTTTTCAATTTTCTTGGAATTTTGGAGCTCCGTAAAATTGTTTTTTCTTCTCGTACATTTTTGCTCATGATTACCTATTGTCCGGTAATTTCCCTCTCAGTGTGTTACTTGCAAGTTGAAATGCAGAAGTCATTATAATTGACCAATGATGTGCCAAATATTATTGAGAAAGAGTAAATTATAATAATAAATAGTTATTCAAAATGGACGTATCAGCTCCCCCAAACTTAGAAACTAACCTATGAAACCATTTTGAGATTATTTCTGATCACTCAAATTTTAATTAAAATTCTCATTTAAGTCACAAGTTGCAAACCCTAAGTCCAAGTGGCATGAATCTTTTTGTATATTGAATCTTATTCCTAGCTTTACCCTTTGCACCCATTTTGAAATCAACCTTGATGAACCCAACTGGAACTTATTCAAGTTTGGACATAAACCCAAGATGGCATGACTTCCAAAGCCAAAACCCATTTCAATGATTCTTTTTGCAAATGGAATCTTGAATTGAACCTTGATTAGTATGACTCAAGCTATCTAATTTGGTTTTATTTGCTATCATGTAAAGGTTTCCGTTTTGCTTGATTACTTGGTTCTTATGTTGTTATTTATAGTCATTCTCTTTTAACGTATGGATTGTGTGGAGTGTGATGGTTGCCTTTGTGAGGAGTGTACCTCAACAATAACAACCAAGGCAAGTGAAACTTTTGATCATGATGTCCCTATTTTCTATGCATGTAGACTTTTACTAGGAATGTATGTGTAGGAAATATTTATTGCACTATGATATGATATCAAACTAGTAAGATAGCCATATGTTCGACAACCTTTTATTTCTGCCAACATATGTAGTTGTGCTTAGCTATGCTACAAATACACTAGGTGGGAACCATGACATGTTACAAAATTTGAAAGCTTATTTGACTACTCCTATGTAACAACTTAAGTTAATGAATCATCTTGGCGCCTTGATACGAGTGTCATCGAAGTGCAGATTTAGGTTGAGACCACCACCCATGTTCAAAGAGATTGTGCTTGTTCTTTGTGTAGTCCATGTGTCGTCATGTGTCATATGGGCTTTGTATTAGCTAAGTAGGTTGTGGTAACATGACTCACTATGACTAGCAAATGTAGCGCAATAGGTGTATGGGTCTATCTAGCGACCCGACCTTAGACGGTCAAGTCTCTGTGCTTAAGTGTCATCCCTGCATCGGTATGCTGACACACATAGTACTCGAGGATTTATAACAGAGGTAAATCACATGTATAAAGTAACGTAAATACTATTACCTCAATCCGTAAAGCGGAAGAAACAACAAGTTTGTGGATTCCCATCAATACCAACGGCAAAGTTGAGTGTAGAAATCGTAACCCTAATGTATCACTTACTCGTCGTAAGATTCCTGCAACATGAGACATTGCAGCCATGTAGGTCAGTACATTGAATGTACTCGCAAATTAACACCATAGGATAAATGATGAATAACAGCTATGACTACATGCATATATGGCTGGTGGAAAGCTCTAAGTTTATTTTTGCATAAAGCTAGTTTTTTCCCACAACAAAGGAATATGTTTTATTTAACTACAAAGTTTGTTGGAAACATTGAGAAGGTTCCTCCAACTCAATCCCAAATTAATAATCATCAACCCAACAAATTATTTAAGTAACATGATGAGATCAACATGATAACCCAAGAACCAGATACTCAAGATGTCCATAACCAGGGACACGGCTAACCATGATTAGTTTGTACACTCTGTAGAGGTTTGCGCACTTTTCCCCACAAGCTTCGATCTCCTCCGTTTGATTTCTCGCACTACATGATGTTTGAGAAATGGATGATCGAGACACGGTCTCTCAGAAGCATTTACTCTCTACCCCGGGCAGACCGGTAGACCTACAATCCCCCTGAAGGAAATATGCCCTAGAGGCAATAATAAAGTTATTATTTATTTCCTCATATCAGGATAAATGTTTATTGTTCATGCTAGAATTGTATTAACCGGAAACATAATACATGTGTGAATACATAGACAAACACAACGTCACTAGTATGCCTCTACTTGACTAGCTTATTAATCAAAGATGGTGTTCCTAACCATAGACATGTGTTGTCATTTGATTAATGGGATCACATCATTAGGAGAATGATGTGATTGACATGACCCATTCTGTTAGCCTAGCACTTGATCGTTTAGTATATTGCTATTGCTTTCTTCATAACTTATACATGTTCCTGTAACTATGAGATTATGCAACTCCCGTTTACCGGAGGAACACTTTGGGTGCTACCAAACATCACAATGTAACTGGGTGATTATAAAGGAGTACTACAGGTGTCTCCAAAGGTACATGTTGGGTTGGCGTATTTTGATATTAGGTTTTGTCACTCCGATTGTCGGAGAGGTATCTCTGGGCCCTCTCGGTAATGCACATCACTATAAGCCTTGCAAGCATGTAGCTAATGAGTTAGTTATGGAATGATGCATTACGTAACGAGTAAAGAGACTTGCCGGTAACGAGATTGAACTAGGTATTGGATACCGACGATCGAATCTCGGGCAAGTAACATATCGATGACAAAGGGAACACCATATGTTGTTATGCGGTTTGACCGATAAAGATCTTTGTAGAATATGTAGGAGCCAATATAGGCATCCAGGTCCCGCCATTGGTTATTGACCGAGAATAGTTCTAGGTCATGTCTACATAGTTCTCGAACCCGTAGGGTCCGCACGCTTAACGTTACGATGACAGTTTTACTATGAGTTTATAAGTTTTGATGTACCGAAGTTTGTTCGGAGTCCCGGATGTGATCACGGACATGACGAGGAGTCTCGAAATGGTCGAGACATAAAGATTGATATATTGGACGACTATATTCGGACACCGGAAGTGTTCCGGATGATTTCGGAGAAAACCGGAGTGCCGGAGGGGTTACCGGAACCCCCCGGGGAAGTATTGGGCCTTATTGGGCTTGAGGGGAGAAAGAGGGCAGCAGCCCAGGAGGTGGCACCCCCCCCCCATGAGGAGTCCGAATTGGACTAGGGGAGGGGGCGCGGCCCCCCCTTTCCCTCCCCCTCTCCCTCTCTTTCCTTCCCCCTTCCTCCTTCCTAGTGGGACTAGGAAAGGGGAGTCCTACTCCCACTAGGAGGAGGACACCCCCTCCTTGGCGTGCCCCCTAGGGCCGGCCGGCCTCCCCCCTTGATCCTTTATATACGGGGGCAGGGGGGCACCCTAGAGACACACAAGTTGATCTACGGATCGTTCCTTAGCTTTGTGCGGTGCCCCCCTCCACCATATTCCACCTCGGTCATATCGTTGCGGAGTTTAGGCAAAGCCCTGTGCCGGTAGAACATCATCATCGTCACCACGCCGTCGTGCTGACGGAACTCATCCCCGATGCTTTGCTGGATCGGAGCCCGGGGATCGTCATCGAGCTGAACGTGTGCTGAACTCGGAGGTGCCGTACGTTCGGTACTTGGATCGGTCGGATCGTGAAGACGTACGACTACATCAACCGCGTTGTCATAACGCTTCCGCTTACGGTCTACGAGGGAACGTGGACAATACTCTCCCCTCTCGTTGCTATGCCATCACCATGATCTTGCGTGTGCGTAGGAAATTTTTTGAAATTACTACGTTCCCCAACAGTGGCATCCGAACCAGGTTTTATGCGTAGATGTCATATGCACGAGTAGAACACAAGTGAGTTGTGGGCGATACAAGTCATACTGCTTACCAGCATGTCATACTTTGGTTCGGCGGTATTGTGAGATGAAGCGGCCTGGACCGACATTACGCGTACGCTTACGCGAGACTGGTTTCACCGTTACGAGCACTCGTGCTTAAAGGTGGCTGGCTGGTGTCTGTCTCTCTCACTTTAGCTGAATCGAGTGTGCCTACGCCCGGTCCTTGCGAAGGTTAAAACAGCACTAACTTGACGAACTATCGTTGTGGTTTTGATGCGTAGGTAAGAACGGTTCTTGCTAAGCCCGTAGCAGCCACGTAAAATTTGCAACAACAAAGTAGAGGACGTCTAACTTGTTTTTGTAGGGCATGTTGTGATGTGATATGGTCAAGACGTGATGCTATATTTTATTGTATGAGATGATCATGTTTTGTAACCAAAGTTATCGGCAACTGGCAGGAGCCATATGGTTGTCGCTTTATCGTATGAAATGCAAACGCCCTGTAATTGCTTTACTTTATCACTAAGCGGTAGCGATAGTCGTAGTAGCAATAGATGGCGTAACGACAATGATGCTACGATGGAGATCAAGGTGTCACGCCGGTGACGATGGTGATCACGATGGTGCTTTGAAGATGGAGATCAAAAGCACAAGATGATGATGGCCATATCATATCACTTATATTGATTGCATGTGATGTTTATCCTTTATGCATCTTATCTTGCTTTGATTGACGGTAGCATTTTAAGATGATCTCTCACTAATTATCAAGAAGTGTTCTCCCTGAGTATGCACTAGGTGTGATAGGCTCTACGTTCAAATACAACGGGTGTGATAGGCTCTACATTCAAATACAACGGGTGCAAAACAGTTGCACACGCGGAATACTCAGGTTAAACTTGACGAGCCTAGAATATACAGATATGGCCTCGGAGCACGGAGACCGAAAGGTCGAACGTGAATCATATAGTAGATATGATCAACATAGTGATGTTCACCATTGAAACTACTCCATCTCACGTGATGATCGGACATGGTTTAGTTGATTTGGATCACGTAATCACTTAGATGACTAGAGAGATGTCTGTCTAAGTGGGAGTTCTTAAGTAATACGATTAATTGAACTTAAATTTATCATGAACTTAGTACCTGATAGTATTTTGCTTGTCTATGTTTGTTTTAGATAGATGGCTCGTGTTGTTGTTCCGCTGAATTTTAATGCGTTCCTTGAGAAAGCAAAGTTGAAAGATGATGGTAGCAATTGCACGGACTGGGTCCGTAACCTGAGGATTATCCTCATTGCTGCACAGAAGAATTACGTCCTGGAAGCACCACTGGGTGCCAGGCCTGCTGCTGATGCAACTGACGATGTTAAGAACGTCTGGCAGAGCAAAGCTGATGACTACTCGATAGTTCAGTGTGCCATGCTTTACGGCTTATAACCGGGTCTTCAACGATGTTTTGAACGTCATGGAGCATATGAGATGTTCCAGGAGTTGAAGTTAATATTTCAAGCAAATGCCCGGATTGAGAGATATGAAGTCTCCAATAAGTTCTATAGCTGCAAGATGGAGGAGAATAGTTCTGTCAGTGAACACATACTCAAAATGTCTGGGTATAATAATCACTTGATTCAACTGGGAGTTAATCTTCCTGATGATAGTGTCATTGACAGAATTCTTCAATCACTGCCACCAAGCTACAAGAGCTTCGTGATGAACTATAATATGCAAGGGATGGACAAGACTATTCCCGAGCTCTTCGCAATGCTAAAAGCCGCGGAGGTAGGAATCAAGGAGCATCAAGTGTTGATGGTTAACAAGACCACCAGTTTCAATAAAAAGGGCAAAGGGAAGAAGAAAGGGAACTTCAAGAAGAACAGCAAACAAGTTGCTGCTCAAGAGAAGAAACCCAAGTCTGGACCTAAGCCTGAGACTGAGTGCTTCTACTGCAAGAAGACTGGACACTGGTAGCGGAACTGCCCCAAGTATTTGGCGGATAAGAAGGATGGCAAAGTGAACAAAGGTATATGTGATATACATGTTATTGATGTGTACCTTACTAATGCTCGCAGTAGTACCTGGGTATTTAATACTGGTTCTGTTGCTAATATTTGCAACTCGAAACAGGGACTATGGATTAAGCGAAGATTGGCTAAGGACGAGGTGACGATGCGCGTGGGAAATGGTTCCAAAGTCGATGTGATCGCGGTCGGCATGCTACCTCTACATCTACCATCGGGATTAGTTTTAGACCTAAATAATTGTTATTTGGTGCCAGCGTTGAGCATGAACATTATATCTGGATCTTGTTTGATGCGAGACGGTTATTCATTTAAATCAGAGAATAATGGTTGTTCTATTTATATGAGTAATATCTTTTATGGTCGTGCACCCTTGAAGAGTGGTCTATTTTTATTGAATCTCGATAGTAGTGATACACATATTCATAGTGTTGAAACCAAAAGATGCAGAGTTGATAATGATAGTGCAACTTATTTGTGGCACTGCCATTTAGGTCATATCGGTGTAAAGCGCATGAAGAAACTCCATACTGATGGGCTTTTGGAATCACTTGATTATGAATCACTTGGTACTTGCGAACGGTGCCTCATGGGCAAGATGAGTAAAACGCCGTTCTCCGGAACTATGGAGTGAGCAACTGATTTGTTGGAGATCATACATACTGATGTTTGTGGTCCAATGAATGTTGAGGCTCGCGACGGGTATCGTTATTTTCTCACCTTCACAGATGATTTGAGCAGATATGGGTATATCTACTTAATGAAACACAAGTCTGAAACATTTGAAAAGTTCAAAGAATTTCAGAGTGAAGTGGAAAATCATCGTAACAAGAAAATAAAGTTTCTATGATCTGATCGTGGAGGAGAATATTTGAGTTACGAGTTTGGTTTACATTTGAAACAATGCGGAATAGTTTCGCAACTCACGCCACCCGGAACACCACAACGAAACGGTGTGTCCGAACGTCGTAATCGTACTTTACTAGATATGGTGCGATCTATGATGTCTCTTACTGATTTACCGCTATCGTTCTGGGGTTATGCTTTAGGGACGACAACATTCACCTTAAATAGGGCACCATCAAAATCTGTTGAGGCGACGCCTTATGAACTGTGGTTTGGCAAGAAACCAAAGTTGTTGTTTCTTAAAGTTTGGGGCTGCGATGCTTATGTGAAGAAACTTCAACCAGATAAGCTCGAACCTAAATCGGAGAAATGTGTCTTCATAGGATACCCAAAAGAGACTATTGGGTACACCTTCTATCACAGATCTGAGGGCAAGATTTTCGTTGCTAAAATCGGATCCTTTCTAGAGAAGAAGTTTCTCTCGAAAGAAGTGAGTGGGAGGAAAGTAGAACTTGATGAGGTAACTGTACCTGCTCCCTTATTGGAAAGTAGTTCACACAAGAACCGGTTCCTGTGACAACTACACCAATTAGTGAGGAAGCTAATGATATAGATCATGAAACTTCAGATCAAGTTTCTACTGAACCTCGTAGGTCTACCAGAGTAAGATCCGCACCAGAGTGGTACGGTAATCCTATTCTGGAAGTCATGTTACTTGACTATGATGAACCTACGAACTATCAGGAAGCGATGATGAGCCCAGTTTCCGCAAAATGGCTAGAGGCCATGAAATCTGAGATGGGATCCATGTATGAGAACAAAGTATGGACTTTGGTTGACTTGCCCGATGATCGGCAAGCCATTGAGAATAAATGGATCTTTAAGAAGAAGACTGACGCTGATGGTAATGTAACTGTCTATAAAGCTTGACTTGTTGCGAAAGGTTTTCGACAAGTTCAAGGGGTTGACTACGATGAGACTTTCTCACCCGTAGCGATGCTTAAGTCTGTCCAAATCATGTTAGCTATTGCTGCATTTTATGATTATGAAATTTGGCAAATGGATGTCAAAACTGCATTCTTGAATGGATTTCTGGAAGAAGAGTTGTATATGATGCAGCCAGAAGGTTTTGTTGATCCAAAAGGTGCTAACAAAGTGTGCAAGCTCCAGCGATCCATTTATGGACTGGTGCAAGCATCTCGGAGTTGGAATAAACGCTTTGATAGTGTGATCAAAGCACATGGTTTTATACATACTTTTGGAGAAGCCTGTATTTACAAGAAAGTGAGTGGGAGCTCTGTAGCATTTCTGATATTATATGTAGATGACATATTATTAATTGGAAATGATATAGAATTTCTGGATAGCATAAAGGGATACTTGAATAAAAGTTTTTCAATGAAAGACCTCGGTGAAGCTGCTTACATATTGGGCATCAAGATTTATAGAGATAGATCAAGACGCTTAATAGGACTTTCACAAAGCACATACCTTGATAAAATTTTGAAAAAGTTCAAAATGGATCAGGCAAAGAAAGGGTTCTTGCCTGTGCTACAAGGTGTGAAGTTGAGTCAGACTCAATGCCCGACCACAGCAGAAGATAGAGAGAAAATGAAAGATGTTCCCTATGCTTCACCCATAGGCTCTATCATGTATGCAATGCTGTGTACCAGACCTGACGTATGCTTAGAAATAAGCTTGGCAGGAAGGTACCAAAGTAATCCAGGAGTGGATCACTGGACAACGGTCAAGAACATCCTGAATTACCTGAAAAGGACTAAGGATATGTCTCTCATATATGGAGGTGACAAAGAGCTAGTCATAAATGGTTACATCGATGCAAGCTTTGACACTGATCCGGACGATTCTAAACCGCAAACCGGATACGTATTTTTATTAAATGGTGGAGCTGTAAGTTGGTGCAGTTCTAAACAAAGCGTCGTGGCGGGATTTACATGTGAAGCGGAGTACATAGCTACTTCGAAAGCAGCAAATGAAGGAGTCTGGATGAAGGAGTTCATTTCCGATCTAAGTGTCATACCTAGTGCATCGGGACCAATGAAGATCTTCTGTGACAATACTGGTGCAATTGCCTTGGCAAAGGAATCCAGATTTCACAAGAGGACCAAGCACATCAAGAGACGCTTCAATTCCATCCAGGGCCAAGTCCAAGTGGGAGACATAGAAATTTGCAAGATACATACGGATCTGAATGTTGCAGACCCGTTGACTAAGCCTCTCTCACGAGCAAAACATGATCAGCACCAAGACTCCATGGGTGTTAGAATCATTACTATGTAATCTAGATTATTGACTCTAGTGCAAGTGGGAGACTGAAGGAAATATGCCCTAGAGGCAATAATAAAGTTATTATTTATTTCCTCATATCATGATAAATGTTTATTATTCATGCTACAATTGTATTAACCGGAAACATAATACATGTGTGAATACATAGACAAACACAACGTCACTAGTATGCCTCTACTTGACTAGCTTATTAATCAAAGATGGTTATGTTTCCTAATCATAGACATGTGTTGTCATTTGATTAATGGGATCACATCATTAGGAGAATGATGTGATTGACATGACCCATTCCGTTAGCCTAGCACTTGATCGTTTAGTATATTGCTATTGCTTTCTTCATAACTTATACATGTTCCTGTAACTATGAGATTATGCAACTCCCGTTTACCGGAGGAACACTTTGGTTGCTACCAAACGTCACAACGTAACTGGGTGATTATAAAGCAGTACTACAGGTGTCTCCAAAGGTACATGTTGGGTTGGCATATTTCGAGATTAGATTTTGTCACTCCGATTGTCGGAGAGGTATCTCTGGGCCCTCTCGGTAATGCACATCACTATAAGCCTTGCAAGCAATGTAGCTAATGAGTTAGTTACGGAATGATGCATTACGTAACGAGTAAAGAGACTTGCCGGTAACGAGATTGAACTAGGTATTGGATATCGACGATCGAATCTCGGGCAAGTAACATACCGATGACAAACGGAACAACGTATGTTGTTATGCGGTTTGACCGATAAAGATCTTTGTAGAATATGTAGGAGCCAATATAGGCATCCAGGTCCCGCTATTGGTTATTGACCGAGAATAGTTCTAGGTCATGTCTACATAGTTCTCGAACCCGTAGGGTCCGCACGCTTAACGTTACGATGACAGTTTTATTATGAGTTTATAAGTTTTGATGTACCGAAGTTTGTTCGGAGTCCCGGATGTGATCACGGACATGACGAGGAGTCTCGAAATGGTAGAGACATAAAGATTGATATATTGGACGACTATATTCGGATACCGGAAGTGTTCCGGATGATTTCGGAGAAAACCGGAGTGCCGGAGGGGTTACCGGAACCCCCCGGGGAAGTATTGGGCCTTATTGGGCCTGAGGGGAGAGAGAGGGCAGCAGCCCAGGAGGTGGCGCCCCCCCCCCCATGAGGAGTCCGAATTGGACTAGGGGAGGGGGCGCGGCCCCCCCTTTCCCTCTCCCTCTCCCTCTCTTTCCTTCCCCCTGCCTCCTTCCTAGTGGGACTAGGAAAGGGGAGTCCTACTCCCACTAGGAGGAGGACTCCCCCCTCCTTGGCGCGCCCCCTAGGGCCGGCCGGCCTTCCCCCCTTGCTCCTTTATATACGGGGGCAGGGGGCACCCTAGAGACACACAAGTTGATCTACGGATCGTTCCTTAGCCGTGTGCGGTGCCCCCTCCACCATATTCCACCTCGGTCATATCATTGCGGAGTTTAGGCGAAGCCCTGCGCCGGTAGAACATCATCATCGTCACCACGCCGTCGTGCTGACGGAACTCATCCCCGACGCTTTGCTGGATCGGAGCCCGGGGATCATCATCGAGCTGAACGTGTGCTGAACTCGGAGGTGCTATACGTTTGGTACTTGGATCGGTCGGATCGTGAAGACGTACGACTGCATCAACCGCGTTGTCATAACGCTTCCGCTTACGGTCTACGAGGGTACGTGGACAATACTCTCCCCTCTCATTGCTATGCCATCACCATGATCTTGCGTGTGCATAGGAAATTTTTTGAAATTACTACGTTCCCCAACACCCCCTACATATGCTAGTCCACCTCTTCAAGAGCTCATGCAACTTACTCAACTATGCCAGAGCCCATAATGGCTTGTGGCTGCACACGGAAGTTTCTAGCATGAATAATCTTATGATCCCTTTGAGCCTGGGTGGCATTCCATAGGGTGATCACAAGCCATTATGGGCTCTGGCATAGTTGAGTAAGTTGCGTGAGCTCTTGAAGAGTTGGACTAGCATATGTAGGGGGATTGTAGGTCTACCGGTCTGCCCGGAGTAGAGAGTAAATGCTTCTGAAAGACTGTGTCTCGATCATCCGTTTCTCAAACATCATGTAGTGCAAGAAATCCAATGGAGGAGATCGAGTCTTGTGGGGAAAAGTGTGCAAACCTCTACAGAGTGTAGAAACTAATCATGGTTAGCCGTGTCCCCGGTTATGGACATCTTGAGTATCTGGTTCTTGGGTTATCATGTTGAACTCATCACGTTACTTAAATAATTTGTTGGGTTGATGATTATTAATTTGGGATTGAGTTGGAGGAACCTTCGCAATGTTTTCAACAAACTTTGTAGTTAAACAAAATATATTCCTTTGTTGTAGGAAAAAACTAGCTTTATGAAAAAATAAACTTAGAGCTTTCCACCAGCCATATATGCATGTAGTGATAGCTGCTATTCATCATTTATCCTATGGTGTGAATTTGCCAGTACAATCAATGTACTGACCTACATGGCTGCAACCTCTCATGTTGCAGGATCTTACGACGAGTAAGTGATACGTTAGGGTTACGATTTCTACACTCAACTTTGCCGTTGGTGTTGATGGGAATCCACAACCTTGTTGTTTCTTCCGCTATATGGATTGAGGTAATAGTATTTACGTTACTTTATACATGTGATTTACCTCTGTTATAAATCAGTACTATGTGTGTCAGCATACCGATCCAGGGATGACACTTAAGCTCAGAGACTTGACCGTCTGAGGTCGGGTCGCTACAAGATGGTATCAGAGCACATGTTGACTATAGGACGTGACCCTAGAGATTGGCAAGCCCATAGAAAAGATTTTCTCTACTACTTTATTTTTCAAAAAGATCTTTTACCTCTCTTCTTTTATGAGATTTATCAAATATTTCCTTTTAGTTAGACCATACCCCTTTCCCCTTTTGACCACACGGAGATACGACTGATGAGACCACTCCAAGAAGTACAAGATATCGGACAACTAAGACCACTTTGGAATAAAGAGGATTTTTACCATGCATTACAATGATGGAAACTACAACGGTTGAAGACTCCGAAGACTAGGAGAATTTGAAGGCTTTGAAGAATTTCCCGACTGGTATGACTTAGGAAGGCTACCTTATAGAACTTGGCAGACTAAGGAAGCTGTCAATACCCGAGATCAAGGTGTATCGGAGAAAGACCAGAACATGGAGCATTAGAAATCAAAGTTTTTGTCGAGAAAACTCTAAGGCAGGAGATATCAATTATGGAATGATAGTTCATGTCAGTGACCAGGGCAGAAACATGGATATCCAAGATGATATGCCCGCTTATGCAATTGTCACCGTGCTAAGTTAAGCATGCATTTCTTTGGAAGGACTGGATGGTAGAAGGCTGATGGAGCACCTGTCAGCAAAAGATGAAGTTTTAACCTTGGTTGGTGTATCACCAGGATCTGGAGTTTTACATCAAGAATTTTAGAGGGACCTTTAGGAAGTCATATTTGATAAGGAGGCAATTTGTGAAGAACTCAGGAACCAGAAGCTAAAAGTAGCCAAGCTGGAGGAGCTAAAACCTCGAGATACCGGAGATTAGTCAGGAACTGAAGGACAGTAGGACCATGGCTCATGCCAAGGATGTTGAAACCTAGAAGTTTGGAACGCAACTCCAGAAAGATTAAAGGACGTCATGAGAGACTTCGCGTCAACAGAGATGATTTGGCAAAAGAACTTGAGAAGGACAAACACGATTGGAAGAAGCCATCGGAGACATGAACAAGAAGAGTTTGGCGGCTTTGAAGATTTATTGACCTTTAAAAGACCAAACCCATGTTATATACTTACGTAGATGCGACGATTGTGAGCTGTCATTTGTTTGATGTTTTTCCGACAACCACAAAATAAAATCCGTCTTTTCAAAAGCTATTGTTTGTATTGTGTGTATCCCTCTCAATCTCTCTTATCTCACCCCAAAACCCCTGGACCCAATAGAGGATGAATGGAGATGAGCTCATATTATCTGGACCGATGAGTCAATTGGAGACGGACCGATGGATTCAGAACATGGAGGATCACATGGAGAATAACCCTATAGCTGGAAAGGATATGGCCTAGCATGATCTTCAATGATTTGAAAGAGGTGCTGCTACTTGGTGGAGGGACTAACCACTTGGGAAGAATTTGAGTTGACTTTGCCAAAGTCTCGGTTTGTGTCCCAGAGAATGGAGCCTTATGGAAATGATATGAAGAAATCTTGTGCATGCAAGCTCTGTGGAGAAATAGGACACAACCTTAAAGAACACAAGGATGAATGCCCTAATTGTGAAGGAAGTCACCCAGCTGAAGAATGCCCAACTAGGAAGATTACTTGTTTCTTGTGTGAAGGAACTACCCACTACCCTGCTCAGTATCGCATTTACCCCATGGTACAAAGAACCATTCGGCAGAAGAAAGAAGCAATGAAAGGAGCCCTCATGGAAATTTTAGAAGAACCGGTGATGAAGGAAGATGTCGAGGACACACACAAAGGAAACAAAATTAAAGCCTGCACCAAGTCATGCTATTCATGTGGAGAAGAAGGACACATCTCCCAAAATTGTCTGAATGGGGATCTAGTAGAATTCCCGACAAATGAAGTAGAGTATGACCCACAGGAAATAGAAGCCCTGATTGGAACGAAAAAGTCCAGGAAGAGAAATAGATTGGATTCCAGTAAGGACCTGAGCCATATCACCTGTTTCAAGTGCAAGGAGTCAGGGCACTACTTCAGCAGTTTCCCAAAACGCAAGCTGGGGACCCAAGGAGGCTATGTAATCATGAGGAAACCTCGAGACTTGTCAGAAGTAATATGTTTCTTCTGTAATGAAGCAGGGCACTTTGCAAGAGATTGTCCCAAGGAGAAGGAGACTTATGCTAAATAATTGAGTTAGCAACAAAAGAAATGTAGTAGTAGTAGTGGGAACAACTCTTTTACATTGAGGTGTTGAGTTGAGGCATGCAAATGAAATGCAGGAGATTGTAATAATTTGAGAATCAATAAAGTTAGCATCGTTGGTACTGAATTGGATTGTATGAGTTGTTACTCTATGAAGAAAAGATTTTGACCATTTTCGAGGATATGAGAAATATGGTCTATGGAAGAATTGGAGCATTTTAAGGGTGATAGTACCCTGTGAGGACCCTTGACCCCTGGAAAATAAAATGATATTCCATGATGTGGACTACGGACGAAATAAGTACGAGTTTTATCTCGATATGTGGGATACCCCAAGAGTGTGGAGAGATGTAGTACTATTGGATATGAAGGAGGTATAATGTTGGTAATATGGAGCAATTGTAACTCCGTGATGAGTCTGAGTAGTCATGTCTTCGTTTGTTACAAATAGAAGGAAGGGAGACAGTGCAATTGCATGGATTTAAGAATGCTAGGAAGGTGGAGGTTGGAATAATGATCAGTTGCCCCAAGGATGAGTTGAAGGTTTACAAGTGATGAGATGGGCCATAACCCACAGGCCCTAGGACCTGCCAATAATGCAAGCACACTCTTGCTGAAGGAGAAACCCTAGAAGAGGATATGCCTTTATCAACCGACGAATTTATAGGGTTGCGATTTCTACACTCAACTTTGCCGTTGGTGTTGATGGGAATCGACAACCTTGTTGTTTCTTCCGCTTTATGGATTGAGGTAATAGTATTTACGTTACTTTATACATGTGAGTTACCTCTGTTATAAATCCTTAAGTATTGTGTGTGTCAGCATACCGATCCAGGGATGACACTTAAGCACCGAGACTTGACCGTCTGAGGTCGGGTCGCTACAGTCTACCTGAGGGCTCGGGGTACCACTTCTGAAAGGTTTCGTACACCAACCTCTTGAGAGTGTAAAAATTGATCATGCTTACTTGTTTCCATGGTCATGTACAACTTTGAGCAACTGGACTTGGAGCTATTTGGATGATCTCACCACCTCAACTTCGTTAACTAAAAGTTGATGGGTTGAAAAAGGGAATAAGACCTTCATCGGAACCAACCAATGTGTTCAGACACCTACAGTGGGGTGTACCACTACGTCTAGGACCTCCATTGGGTTTGAGCCAATATGTGTCCACTATGTTCTGAGTATTGCTTTATGCAAATAAACCAAAAATCCACTTACCCCGAAACTTCATGTAGAATGGTGAGACTGTTATTTAGATACATTAAAACTGAGCACCCTCCCAGCCCTCTCAGGCCATCAGCGCTCCCAGCCATTGGATCGACACTTTTAAGCATTTCCAGCCGTCAAATTTGCAATGAATCGCTCCTAATCCGGCTCCTTCGCTAATAACGATTGCTAACCATGCCGGGCCGCTGCTCTGGCCGCTTTTTTGGGCGTCTCGGGTTAATATGGGCCTAATGGGCCTCTAGCAACCTCCCTGGCTCCCCGCACACAGCGACTGCTCGGGAGAAAAAGGTACGGAGCGCGGCGATGCGGGTCCTCATGAGAAACCTAGGTACGCCGCCTCCCTCGATCTTCTTTCGTCTGGAACGCTGCTACCCTACCCTTTCAGCCGTCGTTTCCACTCATCCCCAAACCCCCGACCCTCCCAACCCTTCCCTTCTTGTGACCGAGGGTGAATCCTTGGTGTGCCGTTGATGAGCAAGGAGGATGCGAAGGGGGAAGTGCTACACTCGCAAGTCGAAACCCTAACGAAGGCAGCGGCGGACGCCCCTTCATAAAGACGTCCGTGAAGGTGACGGTCAGGAGAGACAAGGCGCGACGAAGAACTCTGGCATCGTGATTGCAGTTCGATGTCCCTGCCATCGATGCATTAACAGCCATCTGCAGGTAATTTATATCGTGAAATTCAACCCTGCCCATCTGATTCAGTTCATGACCAAGGCTGCTAACACTGATTCTGAATTTAATTGCAACCAAGCGTTAGGATTATCCCTTTGGTTCTATCAATTTTTGTAGTTGTTGTGTTCGCGCTCCGTTCGTTCCCTGGTGAGTGGTGACCAGTAAGCGTCTATGTTTCCTTTCCCCTTTCGTTTCAAATGTAAGATTTTTTTGGTACAAGGTACTCCTGTGGCTGAGTTCCTACTTCACAATACTAATTTTTAGGTCAGTAAGTAACTATTTTTCATATACCGTGCAGATTCAGTTTCACATATTGGACATTCCTTTTTCCATCGTTCTGGTGCTTTGTTCAGAAGTGCCCCGTCGAATTAACGAGTTAACCTGCCGTTGCTACTAACCATTAATGGTAGTGGAGGTGCGCCACTCCTAGGCTGATGTTGGAGGTCAGTTGCAGTCCCCTTGCCTCCCTCCTGCTCCTATTTATATGCCACCCGGTCTTCCGTCATCGTGATGGATGTCTCCACTACTTCTGCGATACCTCCTAGATCAGTTATGGCTATCCAAAGGTGAATTCTTGTCGATCTTCCGTTTCTTTGCCACTTCTCTCTGTATCGTGCAGAATTTCTGACCACAAGAGAAGGACGAGGAGGCAGTGGAGGCCAATTTCATATGTGAGGTGGCGAGTCTGGACAAGCTGCCGCTGATGTCTCGACTGTAATCGGAGGCGATCGTGTTTGTTGTTCTTGAACATGCTATTGCAGATCAATGCAATTTCTGGCCCAATTATTTGGTGAGAAAGCATCTTGGTAGCAGCACCCCTAATTTAGTTTTTTATCTCAAGAACCTCAAGTACATGTAAGATTTATTTCTCAGGTTGTTGATCGCTAAGCCTTCCTGTTGTATACAAAAGATTATTTTTATTCTGTTCCTCTTGTTGCTACAGGAAATTAAACAGAAACAGAATCTATAGTTTTACGTGATTCATAATTTAGAATTTCAAATGATTGCAGGTTTTCTACCAGGACGAATTCAAGCTATGTACTACTTGGTTTCTTTCGTTATTCCAGTTGAATCTGCCGGTATCCGTGCTTTCCAATTAGTTCTCCTCTGTTCTTCCCCCAATTCTTCCTCCATCAACTATATAATTTTTATTTATTGATGTTTTTCCACTCCCAACTGAAGACATGTGCTCTGAGTTGATGGGTTCGAACTTTCTGCTTGGTTGGGTTCTTTCCTTGCATCTTCAATGGCTAAATGTCAGGTTAGTATCCATCATAGTTCATACAGTGATGGCATGTTATCCGTCATAGTTCATACAGTGATGGCATATGGAGTCACTCCTGTTTATCATGTTACTAGACAATAAACTGACATATGCTTCCAAAATCTCTAACTGATGGTATTCATTTATATGAAATGCACCATTAATGCTTACTGAATTTGAAGAAATTTTGAAGCAGGTAGATGTACAGGTGGATTTATGAAGTCACTGTGTGTATGATGTAGCAACGTCAAAACAAGTCGATTATCCATCCTGACCATGAACTAACATTCTCTCAAGTGCTTGGTAAAGGTTGAACGGCAAAGTACTTAAAAAGCATACACTGACTTGGGCCGAGATTTTTATTTGACCATATATTGCTGTTACAAGAGGTATTCCCTTCCCTCTAACTTCTGGGGTGTATGCATATAACACTTAGCATTTTAAGATGATTGTGAAGCTTAAGGAAAATACACATCTCGATACTATATGTAAGCACTTTGTGCTCTTCACTTCTTCAATCTTCACTTGGATAAAGTTTCACCTCGGGGAACTTCTTGGGATAAGATTAGTTTATTGTGCCACACTGTTTCAAGGAAATTGAAGAAGATAAGATAAGTTGTCTCAGGGAAGCAAAAATCAGAAAAGCCACACATGTACTTAAATCAAGTAAAGTAGCAATTATGCGTCTTCAACCACTATTTTTATCAGCATGTCCTAGATGTAAATCAGTTGCCTGAAGCCACCGCTCAAAAAAATGCCTGAAGCGATCTACAACAGTACAACAATGTGGTGTTTTTCAACCATTTTTGCAAAACTGTATGGATTTGTCCCTACTACAGTACCCCATGGCCTTAGACATGGTATACTGCCAGCACTCTCGTTAGGATGTACTGCAGAACATACTTCAACATGATGCTCCGATTTCCCTTTATTTCATTTCAGTTTATGTATGATTAATCCTTGCACCAAGAAATTACATTGTCCAGATATCCCCTCATTCCAAAAGTGTACATACAGGTGATGTTCATGCTAGCTGTGGTCGATTGAGATCTTGGAGCTTGGTACTAGGATTTTTTTTTAGATCTGCAACTCGACGTTGCCCTGCCCTTCGCGTCCATGATTCCCTCTACTGTGCTGCCAGGATGATGGCTGTGTCGAGCCGTCCCAGAACTCCTCATTACCCAGAATTCATCTAATAGACATCTAGGTTGAAACTTGGAGAACATCTAATATTGTCATGTTCACTTTGTCCTTTTTATTTTGTCTCACTCTGTCATTTAAGTAAAAGTTCAGTTTGGATGTCTCAAGACAGATCCAAGTTCACCTGTAATTTTGTTTAGGATACCATGTGCATCAGAGGGCAGAACTCTCCATGATGATGCATGGAATAAAATAGAGAGCCCAAACAATTGTACCATGAACACATTCCTAATCACTTCTCCAGATTAATTATTTATTTCTAACTGCATTGAACTGACGTGCTCTCCTCAGGCAATATAAAATTTTATTATGTGCTACTTGTTCAGTGTGACTTCATGTTCATTCTTCTCCTTGTTTTTTACTATAGCTTCGCTAAAATTCCTGCCAGGTTATTTATCACAACATTGCGATATCTAATAATATTCAAATGGTCCTAATATATTTGCAATAATTTCCTGGACTACCCTGGTAAGGTATCAATTTCTTACTTTTAAAAGACACCTCTTGGATATGTGCATGTGAATTTATACTCTCTATGATAGTATGATTAATATAGAAACCACAACTATTATAACCTAGCACTCTGATCAATCATACCTAGCATGCAATTTGGGCTTCAATGTTCATTTCTAAGCGCATCAGACCCAAGTAAAAAAAGTTCTTCCCTGCTATCCTTTACTATATTTTTTTTCATGTATCATAATATTTGAAAATCATATCCTTCTATCGCAAAAATAGACGGGTGCAGCAACGCGCGCCATCGATGATCTAGTATCATTTAAGTGACACTTGCCAATACATGTTCTAGGTGATTCATGATGAGTAAGGAAAATGTAGGGGCATGAGTCTCTATTCGACACTACTTCTCATTTATTTGATTCCATTGTTATTCGTACATTGTTAAGCTAGCCTTGAGCTATGAATCTGTGCGTGGTGGATGAACTATACTTGTATGAATGAACGCTTTTCTACCTTTTGGATATGAATATGGTGAATTGTGCATTCCCAATTTGAATATGGTGAACTGTGACATATATTGTCTATATTTTAGATGAATATATTATCTCACATATATGTGAGATATGCAGTCTGAATATGTCAAATATATGTAGTATATTATCTCCATCTTAGATGAATATATGATATATTTATAATGTCGATCTGATGTTGTCTGCATTTTTTTTATTCATAGGTAAAAAAATGCACCAATATTTTGTGTTTTACATTGTGCTCTCTCCGTTCCTAAATATTTGTTTTTTTAGAGATTTCAAATGGACTACCACACACGAATGTATATAAACATATTTTAGAGTGTACATTCACTCATTTGCTCCGTATGTAGTCACTTATTGAAAACTCTAGAAAGACAAATATTTAGGAACCGAGGGAGTAAATGGGTTGTTTGTAGAGATGGGTGTGTTGATTGTGTACAATTTAAAATAGTGGGCAAACGAAATAGGCCATTCATTTCATTTCACGAATCCATGTGGCTGCAAACGAGGAAATTAGATTTGGAATCCAAATCCCACCAAATCAAATCCTTTGCGGAACGTGTTTTCGTTTCATTCCTACCAAATGCAAACGAGCTGTTGCCGGAAACGGCTTCGGACTGCAACGAGCGCTGCAATCGCACGCGTTTCTTTTACTGGAATCCGAGTTCGACTACGCACCGTCTCCCTCTCCCATCAATCACCACGCAGATAAAAGCAAGACCTCTCTACATCTTCGTTCAAGTCGATTGATTTAGTTCTGCCCTATTAGCAGCCTACAAACAATGGCGTCCCCGATCTTCCTGGTTGGCCCGACGCCGGCGGACCACGAGAGCACGGCGCAGCTCGAGAAGCACCTGTGTGAAGCTGGCCTGCACGAGAGCGCTGAGGAGACGGCTGCCCGCGAGGATGTGTTGCGCGACCTCCAGGGCATCGTCGACCGCTGGGTGAAGCGGCTCACGGCTCAGCGAGAGTACCCCGACGGCATGGCCGAGCATGCGACCGCCCCGCTGCTCCCCTTCGGCTCGTACCGCCTCGGCGTCCATGGCCGCGGCTCTGACATCGACGCCCTCGTCGTCGGGCCCGCCTACGTTGACCGCCACCACGACTTCTTCGACGTGCTGGGCGGCGTGCTGGCCGAGACCGAGGCGGTGACGGAGCTACAGTTGGTTCCCGGCGCGTACGTGCCGGTCATCAAGATGAGGTTCCGCGGCGTGCAGGTGGACCTCCTCTACGCCAGCGTCTGCCTCCCGGCAGTGCCCATGGACCTGGACCTGCGCGGCCGCTCCATTCTCCGCGGCCTGGACATGGCCACCGTCCGCAGCCTCAACGGCGTCCGCGTCGCCGACGAGATCCTGCGGCTGGTCCCGGACGCCGGCGCCTTCCGCACGACGCTGCGCTGCGTGAAGCATTGGGCCAAGGCGAGGGGCATCTACTCCAACGCCATGGGCTTTGTCGGCGGCGTGGGGTGGGCCATCCTCGTGGCGCGCGTGTGCCAGCTCTACCCCAACGCCGCGCCCAGCATGCTCGTGCCACGCTTCTTTCGGATCTTCTCGCAGTGGAAGGGGCCCAGCCCGGTGATGCTGCGGGACATCGAGCACGACGATGGCGGCGGCGAGATGCCGCTTGGGCTCCCTGTGTGGGACCCGCGGAGGAACCCCCGGGACGGGAGCCACCTCATGCCCGTCATCACGCCGGCATACCCGTGCATGAACTCGTGCTACAACGTCTCCCGCGCCACCCTGCGAACCATGACAGCGGAGTTCGAGGCGGCGCACAAGGTCTGCCAGGAGATCGCCGTGGCCAGCGCGTGGGACGCGCTGTTCAGGCCGTTCAATTTCTTCAAGGCGTACAAAAGCTACCTGCGGGTGGACGTGAAGGTGGCCGGCGGGGAGGAGGATCTCCGGGAGTGGAAGGGGTGGGTGGAGTCGCGGCTGAGGCAGCTGGTGGTCAGGGTCGAGATGGCCACGGCCGGCATGCTGCTCTGCCATCCGCACCCGCACGCCTACGCCGCCAAGCCCCATGATGATGATCGGCGGCGCTCGTCCTCCTTCTTCGTGGGCCTGTCCAAGCCTGCACCGTCGCCACAGCAACAGCAGCAGCCGCCGCAGTTCGACCTGCGCCTGACGACGCAGGAGTTCAAGGACGAGGTGTACACGTACGCGTTCTGGAGGCCTGGCATGGAGCTGGACGTCTCGCACACCCGAAGGAAGGACCTGCCGCCCTATGTGCTGGAGCAGATTCTCTCCACTGATCGTCTCAAGAGGAAGCGCTCCGACGATGATTCCGGCAACTCCGAGTCGAGCCCGGTCAAGAGGGCGGCGGCGGCAGGCAGAATCGGGTCTTCACCAGAGAGCGAGACTTGAAAGAGAAATGACGTCCTCCTCTACTAGCAGCAGCACACAGATAGCACTGATGAATGATGATTCATGACAAGGCGTCATGATCTGTTCTAAGCTAGAGCGCCGCCCCCACTTGATCGAGGGAAAACAGCTATATAATCAGGCACAGTCAGTGCTCAAGTGTACTGCAGAAATAACTGTTATTGATGAATACCTACAAGTTAGGAGTTGGTAATTAGTGAGAGAACCATACCTATTCTATGTAACAATCCAATGCTTCATGATGTGATTGAGAATCCATTGTATTGCCACCTGAGAACGATGTTTTTTAGCATATATATAAATAATGCAAATTCTCTTGAGATGATCATTTAGCCCATGTTGAAATGTTTTTTCTCTTCTTCTCCTCTTTAAGGAGTTGTGCTGTAATTTTGGTGGTTCAGAATCGCTGTTTGAACGAATTTAATGTGAATGAATCTACTTTAACTGTGGGGTCTAAAGAAGAGGAAGGTCTGTTAACTTCAATTTGCTAGAACATTGGCAAAAACATGACTCAACACTGACATCGAGACTCAAAAAAATGACAAGGCGTCTTGTGACAACACATGACTCAAAACTGATGATTCACGCCAAGGTGCCGCCCACTTCAACAAGGGAAAATAGTTTTTTTTTTCTTCTTTTTGTTTTCTGGAAGGGAACAAGGGAAAGCAGCTACAATTACTCTTGTTGATGAATAGATACAACTTGTTAGGAGTTGAAGACCCTCTATTCTGTGTAACAGCCAAATGCTGCATGATGTAACTGAGATCCGAACAATCGTTTTCCAACGTGTAATGCAACTCTCTTAAGAGCATCTCCAACAAGTGTGCGATGTGCTAAAACGCAGAAATAGCAACTTTTTGCGCGCAACAGAGCGCTGGCTCCAACGGCCGCTGCAAAATATTGCGCGCGTGAGCCGCTCCAGCAGGCGCTGCAAAAAACGGCCCACGCGCCCAGCACAAACAACATTTGACACTCAAACAAAACCAAGAAGATCAAACACATAAAAATAAATCGACAATAAATAGTTCAATTTTATTACAACTCAAACAAATAGTTTATCTTCCAATGGAACAAATAGTTCAGCAATACAACATCAAACATACAAATCACTAGTTTTGTCGGCCATTCCATGCCCACCACTCCTCGATTAGATCATTCTGAAGATCGTCATGTGTCTCGACACGTCGAATGGCATGATAGGAGCCAACAAATCGGGCCATCCTCTCAGCCCTCCGTCGCACTGGACGTCCCAAGAGCTCATACTGGGAGTAGTCTAAATCTTGCCCACGCTCATTCTCGATGATCATGTTATGCATGATCATACAAGCATTCAGGATGTACCAAAGGATTTTTTTA
The DNA here is from genome assembly GCA_963921465.1 of Triticum timopheevii. Taxonomy (NCBI): domain Eukaryota; kingdom Viridiplantae; phylum Streptophyta; class Magnoliopsida; order Poales; family Poaceae; genus Triticum; species Triticum timopheevii. The sequence goes on from OY997264.1 coordinate 424,380,726, forward strand.
TCCTAAAATCTAGCCGGTCCTCTCACAATAGCAAATTGGACTTGCAAAATCCCAAAAGCTCTCTCCACATCTTTCCTAGCCGCCGCCTGCATTGTGAAAATCAAGTTTTTTCTTACCTTCCGGTTTTTTTGAATGGCTTCACAAATGTTTGCCACTTTGGGTAGATGCTATCCGCAAGATAGTAGCCATAGTTGTATGTATATGACCATTTGCTACAAACTGCACCGGTGGTAGTTCACCATTTGCAATCCTATTCATGAGTGGTGACTGATTAAGAACGTTGATGCCATTCAAAGATCCAGACATTCCAAAAAAAGCATGCCAAATCCAAGTCTCTTCATCGGCCACTGCTTCAAGGATTATAGTGAAACCCTTTTTCTGGCCGTGGAATTGTCCATGCCATGCCTTAGGACACTTCTTCCAACTCCAAAGCATGCAATATATTGAGCCAAGCATAACTGGGAACCCGCGAGCTTTGTTCAACACCAAAAGCCTTGCGGCGTCTTCAGCATTGTTAGCTTTCAATACTCCGTACCAAACACTTGCACAGTTTCGTCTACGAAGCACTTGACACACATGATGGCTTGACTCTCACCCATGGCCAAGTGGTCATCAACTAGATCAGCCGGAATACCGTATGCCAACATATGCAAAGCGGCTGCCACCTTTTGAAAAGTGCTATGCCCGAGTTCTCCCGCGGCATTCCTCTGTTGAAAAAATGACCATGGCTCGCCAGTTTCTCTACAATGCGTTTGAAGAACTCGGTGCTCATCCTAAAACGGCGCTGAAAGTACGACTCGGGGTATACTGGATTATCCACAAAATAGTGTCGCATCAATCTGTTGTCGGCATCTATCTTATCCCTCCAAATTTTCTGACGACCCATAACCGAACCACCGTGCTTTGGCTTTTTATTAACGTGCATAGCTAGGATCATTGCAAGGTCCTCCTCCTCTTAAATATCAAATTCTTCATCGGGAGAATCATATGACGAACTCATCTAAAATATTGAATTTAAACTAGTCTATAAAACTACAAACAACATGCATCAAATTCATCTACAAAATTTGAAGTTGAAGCAATACACACCTTACAAGCGTTTTGTCAAACACCTTGTGGGAGCCGAGCGGCAATGGGCGGTCGGGCGCTGTTCGTCGGAGGAATGGTGTTCTTGAGGGCCGGCGGTGATGAGAGGAGGTGGAGGAAGCAGCAGCGGCACGCGAGGATAGGCCGGGGAAGCGCCCTCGGGTCACCGGAGTAAATGGGAAGGTGCGGACGGCAGCGCCAGCGTTTGGATCATGCGGTTGGTGGAAGCCACGCGCAAGTCATCGTTGTCCAGCGCACGAGAGCGGGCGCACGAAATAAGTGGTGCGCGATGCCGTTTTGCTTCACGTGTTGAACCACCTATAGCACGCACGCATTTTTTCGTGTCCACTGGAGCGCCCGGAACGGCTGTGCATGCCAAAAAGGCAATTTTTTTCCAGCGTGGCGCCAAAATCACGCGTCTGTTGGAGATGCTCTAAAATATGAAGAGTAGATGATACCTGTAACCAGGATATGAAGAGTAATAAATTGTTAAAAAGCCACATGATGTAAGCTCATGTTGAAATGTTCTTCCCTCTCTCTCTTTTTGAAGGTGTTGTGTTAATTTTGGTGGTTCAGACTCGATGTTTGAACAAATTTAATGTGAATGCTTCCATTCCTCATTAGTTACCGTGCTCCTATCCTTATGAAACGGAGCTAACGAATTAAATCCAACTAGATAAATTAAATTTGCACTGCAGCAAGATGTAATCTATTTTCACTCCATGTTCTGAAAAATGGTGGGGGGGGGGGGGGTCGGTTTGAAAACTACTGGATTAAAATGCCCAACTTCAAGAAAATCGTTCAGGATGCTTGGGCTAAGGAAACCAGCCACTTAGAGCCATATCAGGTGCTTTTCCACAAGCTTAAGAGAACAAGTCAATGCCTTAGAAAGTGGAGCATGTCCAACTTCTCGAACCACAAAATCCAACTTCCCATGGCCCTTGAGATCATCCTCCGTCTTGACATCGCGCAAGAGCATAGGGCACTGTCAACGGGCGAAGGGAATCTGAGAAAGGATCTTAAGAGAAAGGTTGTGTCATTGGTGGTTCTTGAGAGGGCAAGGAAACGACAAAGCTGAAGAACTAAGTTGCTCAAAGAAGGGGATAAAAATACTCATTTTTTCACCTTCGAATCAACCACCGACTGATACGTCTCCAACATATCTATAATTTTTTATTGTTCCATGCTATTATATTACCCCTTTTGGATGTTTATGGGCTTTATTTTACACATTTATATCATTTTGGGACTAACCTACTAACCGGAGGCCTGATACGTCTCCAACGTAGCTACTTTTCCAAACACCTTTGCCCTTGTTTTGGACTCTAACTTGCATGATTTGAATGAAACTAACCTGGACTGACGCTGTCTTCAGCAGAACTGCCATGATGTTGTTTTATGTGTAGAAAAGAAAAGTTCTCAAAATGTCCTGAAAATCCACGGAGGCACTTTTTGGAATTAATAAGAATTTCTGGGCGAAAGAAATACACCAGGGGACCCAGGGCTTGTCCACGAGACAGGGGGGTGCGCCCCCCTATCTCGTGGGCCCCCTGGACCTCCACCGACCTCAACTCCAACTCCATGTATTCACGTTCGGGGAGAAAAAAATCAGAAAGAAAGTTTCATCGCGTTTTACGACACGGAGCCGCCGCCAAGCCCTAATCTCTCTCGGGAGGGCTGATCTAGAGTCAGTTCGGGGCTCCGGAGAGGGGGATTCGTCGCCCTCGTCATCATCAACCATCCTCCATCACCAATTTCATGATGCTCACCGCCGTGCGTGAGTAATTCCATCCTAGGCTTGCTGGACGGTGATGGGTTGGATGAGATTTACCATGTAATCAAGTTAGTTTTGTTAGGGTTTGATCCCTAGTATCCACTATTTTCTGAGATTGATGTTGCTATGACTTTGCTATGCTTAATGCTTGTCACTAGGGCCCGAGTGCCATGATTTCAGATCTGAACCTATTATGTTTTCATGAATATATGTGTGTTCTTGATCCTATCTTGCAAGTCTATAGTCACCTATTATGTGTTATGATCCGACAACCCCGAAGTGACAATAATCGGGATACTTCTCGGTGATGATCGTAGTTTGAGGACTTCATGTATTCACTATGCGCTAATGCTTTGTTCCGGTTCTCTATTAAAAGGAGGCCTTAATATCCCTTAGTTTCCGTTAGGACCCCGCTGCCATGGGAGGGTAGGACAAAAGATGGCATGCAAGTTCTTTTCCACAAGCACGTGTGACTATTTACGGAATACATGCCTACATTACATCGATGAATTGGAGCTAGTTCTGTGTCACCATATGTTATAGATATTACATGAGGAATCACATCCGGCATAATTATCCATCACTGATCCATTGCCTATGAGTTTTTCATATATTGTTCTTCGCTTATTTACTTTTTCGTTGCTATTATTACAACTACTACAAAAACCCCAAAACATTTATCTTTACTTTTGCTACCGTTACCTTTATTATCATACCACTTTTGCTACTAAATACTTTGTTGCAGATACTAAGTTATCCAGGTGTGGTTGAATTGACAACTCAACTGCTAATACTCAAGAATATTCTTTGGCTCCCCTTGTGTCGAATCAATAAATTTGGGTTGAATACTTTACCCTCGAAAGCTGTTGCGATCCCCTACACTTGCGGGTTATCAAGACTAATTTATGGTGCCGTTGAGCATAGCTCTATTCTCTGAGTCACTTGGGATTTATATCTGTTGATCACTATGAAGAACTTGAAAGACGACCGAACTACTATTTTACCCTCAACTACGAGGGGAGGTAAGGAACTGCCATCTAGCTCTGCACTAGATCCTCCTTCCATTATTAGTAGGCTTGCGACACCTAAACCTGCTACTGCTATGAATTCTGATATGTCGCATGTTATCGATGATGCCACTTATGCTATGCATGATGAAACTACTTCTGTGCTTGATACTACTTTGCCATTAGGTGAATTCCTTGATGAACAACTTGCTAGAGTTAGGGGGAATGAAATTACTAAAGAACCTATTGTTGATGATAGTGATGATGAAGGTTCTCCCAATGATTATGTATTGCCTGTTGTTCCTAAGGGTTATGTTATGAATGAAGAAGCTGCTATGGAAATCTTTGCTTGCAATGATAGATATGATCTTAAGAAATTATTAGCTAAATGGAAGCAGCAGTCTCTTAATGCTAGAATGAAACCTGACCCTGCTTTTGCTACTTCACCTATCTGTGTTATTGATAAGGATTATGAATTCTTTGTTGATCCTGAGATTATTACTTTAGTTGAATCTGATCCTTTTTATGGCCTTGAATCTGAAACTGTTGTGGCACATCTTACCAAGTTGAATGATATAGCCACCCTATTTACTAATGATGAGAAGTCTTGCTATTATTATATCCTTAAGATATTTTCGTTCACATTAAAGGGTGATGCTAAGAATCGGTATAATTCTCTTGCTCCTGGTTGTGTGCGTAGTCCCCAGGATATGATTTATTACTTCTCTGCTAAATATTTCCCTGCTCATAAGAAACAAGCTGCCTTGCGGGAAATATATAATTTTGTGCAAATCAAAGAAGAGAGTCTCCCACAAGCTTGGGGAGGCTTCTCCGGTTACTTAATGCTCTACCTGATCATCCTCTCAAGAAAAATGAAATACTTGATATCTTTTATAATGGACTAACCGATGCTTCCAAGGACTACTTGGATAGTTGTGCTGGTTGTGTTTTCAGGGAAAGAACAGTCGACGAAGCTGAAATATTATTGAATAATATTTTGACTAATGAAAATAATTGGACTCTTCCTGAGCCAATTCCTGAAGTAATTCCTGAACCAATTGAGCCAACTCCTGAGCCTATCCCTAAACCCACTCCGAAGAAGAGAGGTGTTTTATTTCTCAGTCCTGAAGATATGCAAGAGGCAAAGAAATCAATGAAAGAAAAAGGTACTAAAGCTGAAGATGTTAAGAATTTACCTCCTATTGAAGAAATACATGGTCTTAATATACCGGCTGTTGAAGAACCATATTGTCTTGATAACCCGACACAGGTAGTAAAGGTAAATTCTCTCTATAGATATGATAAAGTTGAAATCCCCTCTACTAAATTTCATAGCCCTTGCTTAGATGAATTTGATGACTTTATGGCTAGACAAGAAAGTTTTAATGCTTATGTTGGTAGAGAGTTAAAGAATGATGCTTTTGAGAGAGGACGCGTAAGAGATAATATAGCTAGAGTTAAAGATGAACTCAAACTCGTTAGCAAATATGCTTCTATGGTTGCTACTCAAGCTGAGCAAGTACTTAAAGCTCAAAATGATTTGCTTGATGAATTAAATAATAAAAATGACTTTGCTGTTAGAGTGGCTACTAGAACTGGTAGAATGACTCAGGAACCTTTGTATCCTGAAGGCCACCCTAAGAGAATCGAGCAAGATTCTCAGAGAAATAATTTAGAGGCACCTAGTTCTTCTAAAAAGAAGAAAAAGAAAAATGATAGAACTTTGCATGCTTCTAGTGAACCTACTGTAGACACACCTGAGAACCCCAATGATATTTCTATCTCTAATGCTGAAACACAATCAGGTGATGAACATGAACCTAGTGATAATGTTAATGATAATGTTCATGTTGATGCTCAACCTAGCAAAAACAATGCTGTAGAGATTGAACCTGCTGTTGATCTTGATACCCACAATCAAAGAATCAACGTTATGATAAGAGAGATTTTGTTGCTAGAAAGCACGGTAAAGAAAGAGAACCATGGGTTCAGAAACCCATGCCCTTTCCTCCTAAACCATCCAAGCCAAAGGATGATGAGGATTTTGAGCGCTTTGCTGAAATGATTAGACCTATTTTCTTACGTATGCGCTTAACTAATATGCTCAAAGTAAATCCCTATGCTAAGTATATGAAGGATATCATTACAAATAAAAGAAAGATACCGGAAGCTGATATCTCCACCATGCTTGCTAATTACACTTTTAAGGGTGGAATACCAAAGAAACATGGAGATCCGGGTGTACCAACTATACCATGCTCTATTAAAAGAAATTATGTTAGAACTGCTTTATGTGATCTTGGAGCCGGTGTTAGTGTTATGCCTCTCTCTTTATATCGTATACTTGAATTGAATAAGTTGACACCTACTAAAATATCTTTGCAAATGGCCGATAAATCAACTGCTATACCTGTCGGTATTTGTGAGGATGTGCCTGTTGTGGTTGCAAATGTCACTATCTTAACGGACTTTGGTATTCTTGATATTCCCGAGGACGATAATATGTCTATTACCCTTGGTAGACCTTTCCTTAATACTGCAGGGGCTGTTATTGATTGCAACAAAGGCAATGTCACTTTTCATGTTAATGGTAATGAGCATACGATACACTTTCCGAGGAAACAATCTCAAGTTCATAGCATCAATTCTATTGGGAAAGTTCCAACTATTATTATTGGGGGTTTTGAATTTCCTCTCCCTACTGTCAAGAAAAGGTATGATATTCTTATTGTTGGGGATTTTCATATCCCCGTTGAGGTAACTTAGTGTTATTCGAAATTTCTCCCGTTCCGTGTTATTTGGAATGAGTTTGTTAACAAGATTTGATCAACCTTGTTAGTGGATTCATTTTGATGATCACGAGATGGATGAAACTAGAAGGCACAACCTTGTGTACCCTCTTTTTACTTTCTGTTATTTAGAATAAATAAAGCAAAAATAGTATTATCCGTCTGTTTTCTGAATTATCCGTGCATTAAAAAATAGTCCGAAAATAAAAGTGCTCCAAATGCCCTGCAAATTTAGTATGATTTTTTCTGGAATATTTGAGGATTTTAGGCACTGAAAACACTGCAGGAGGGGCAAGCACCAGGCCACGAGAGTGGAGGGCGCGCCCCCCCCCCCTATAGGGTGCCCCCTGTCTCGTGGGCCCCTGGTGGCCCCCTCCACTTATGCCAGCACCCACACACTTCATCTTCTACCCAAAAAAATCCCCATCCAGCTCAAGCACGAGTTCTAGCTTGTTTTGCTGCGATTTTCGATCTCCTTGCTCAAAGCTCCTTTCACAAAACTACTTTGGGAGATTATTGCTTGGTATGTGACTCCTCCATTGGTCCAATTAGTTTTTGTTCTAGTGCTTTATTCATTGCAAATTTTTGCTGCATAGGTGGCCATGTTCTTGAGCTTGCATGTTAAATTTACGAGGTCCCAAGCAATTCTAATGCATGATATAGGCTCTAGGCACTTGTAGGAGTAGTTGCTACCAATCTTGTTTAGTTTTATTCACTTTTATTTTGAAGTTACTAAAATTTCAGAAATTTTCAGAAAAAGAATTATGCTTAGAAGAATGTACCACTACAAAAAAAATACACTTCCGTGATGATACGTGTTTGTCACAGTAGGTCGCGTTTTTTGTCATGCATGTACATCCATGACAAATTTATGACAGAATCAAGATAGTCATACCTGTGTTGTCGTAGAAGTGTTCCATGACATTACCAAAATTATCATCACGGAAGTGTCCACTTCCATGACGATAAATCGCGCGTCACAGAACTGCTTTCGTCAAGGGTGACCGACACGTGGCATCCACTGTAACGGAACGCCGTTAAGCTATCGGGTCGGGTTTTGGATCCGATAACCCGTTAACAGCCCCGACCAATGGGGATTTTCCACGTGTAAAATCATCATTGGCTGGAGCAAACACGTGTCGGCTCACCGTTGGGACAGATGTCATCCGCTCATTGGACCGAAGGCGCCTATGATACGACGACACGTGGCACGGCCCAACAGAGGCCCATTCCTGTGAAAAGGCCGGCCCGTTTGACTTGGTCAAAAGGTGGCGGGCCGGCCCACGGAAAGCCTGTTAACGGCCTGTTTGCATATAGCCCATTTACAGCCCGCTAACCCAGGGCCCGTTACGCCCTATCCGAATTAGGCCCAGTAGCGTCATCTGGGCCGTCCAATATGATTCAGCCCGTTTTAACTTCCGGCCCATGTGTGGCCCATGACTTATTTCGGCCCATATGAGGACCTTTGTAACTCTTGGCCCATTAACGGCCCGTGGTGAAACTGGCCCGTAATGAACAGTGTATCACATTATACCCATTAAGGGCCCGTTATTCCATTGGGCCGTTTCCAGCCCAAGTTATCTTTCGGCCTTCTCAGGGCCCATTGATTCTTGGGCTCATTTGCAGCATTCGGTTACATACGGCTCGTTACTGTCATTTTCTGCTTGTGGGCCAAATTCAGCCCGTCGTTACAGTCAGCCCGTTTGCGGACCGTTAATACGTTGGGCCGTTTTCATGTCAAAAAAAACCCGTTGGGCTGTTTTCATAGAGTTATCAAATACGGCCTATTAACGGCCCGTTATGGTCCATGAATAGTATGGCCCATGATTGGCGAAATGATGATACGCCCCGTAGAAGGCCCACGGATCCTACGGCCCGTATGAGGCCCATGGATAGTACGGCCCGTAGAAGGCCCATGGACCCTACGGCCCGTAGTGGGCCCATTGATCCCTAAGGCCCATATAGAAGGCCAATGGATCCTACGGCCCGTATAGAAGGCCAATGGTCCTACGGCCGAACGAAGGCCCATGGATCATACGGCCTGCAGGAGGCCCATGGTTACAACAGTCCGTGTGTTGCCATGATTATTTTGGCCTAGTTACCAAAAATAGGCTATTGTGGCCACTAGAAAAACACAGAAAAAGAACTACAGTGACTACAAGCAAACAACTAAACAAGACAATAAGGAAATAAATAAGCAAGCAATTAAGGCTAGCCTATTACCGCTATTACACATATTACATCCACTCGGCATCAAAGTTCGCCACCAGTGCAAATATAGGGAACAAAGCAGCATATTACATACACTTGGCCGTCAAAATTGGCCACCAGTGCAAACCAAAGTTGATGACTACTCTATAGTTCAGTGTGCCATGCTTTACGGCTTAGAACCGGGTCTTCAACGACGTTTTGAACGTCATGGAGCATATGAGATGTTCCAACAGTTGAAGTTAATATTTCAAGCAAATGCCCGGATTGAGAGATATGAAGTCTCCAATAAGTTCTACAGCTGCAAGATGGAGGAGAATAGTTCTGTCAGTGAGCATATACTCAAAATGTCTGGGTATAATAATCACTTGATTCAACTAGGAGTTAATCTTCTGGATGATAGAGTCATTGACAGAATTCTCCAATCACTGCCACCAAGCTACAAGAGCTTTGTGATGAACTATAATATGCAAGGGATGAACAAGACTATTCCCGAGCTCTTCACAATGCTAAAAGCTGCGGAGGTAGAAATCAAGAAGGAGCATCAAGTGTTGATGGTCAACAAGACCACTAATTTCAAGAAAAAGGGCAAAGGGAAGAAGAAGGGGAACTTCAAGAAGAACAGCAAGCAAGTTGCTGCTCAAGAGAAGAAACCCAAGTCTGGACCTAAGCCTGAAACTGAGTGCTTCTACTGCAAGCAGACTGGTCACTGGAAGCGGAACTGCCCCAAGTATTTGGCGGATAAGAAGGATGGCAAAGTGAACAAAGGTATATGTGATATACATGTTATTGATGTGTACCTAACTAGAGCTCGTAGTAGCACCTGGGTATTTGATACTGGTTCTGTTGCTAATATTTGCAACTCGAAACAGGGACTACGGAATAAGCGAGCACTGTCCAAGGACGAGGTGACGATGCGCGTGGGAAACGGTTCCAAAGTCGATGTGATCGCGGTCGGCACGCTACCTCTACATCTACCTTCGGGATTAGTTTTAGACCTGAATAATTGTTATTTGGTGCCAGCGTTGAGCATGAACATTATATCTGGATCTTGTTTGATGCGAAACGGTTATTCATTTAAATCAGAGGATAATGGTTGTTCTATTTATATGAGTAATATCTTTTATGGTCATGCACCCTTGAAGAGTGGTCTATTTTTATTAAATCTCGATAGTAGTGATACACATATTCATAGTGTTGAAACCAAAAGATGCAGAGTTGATAACGATAGTGCAACTTATTTGTGGCACTGCCGTTTGGGTCATATAGATGTAAAACGCATGAAGAAACTCCATACTGATGGACTTTTGGAATCACTTGATTATGAATAACTTGGTACTTGCGAACCGTGCCTTATGGGCAAGATGACTAAAACGCCGTTCTCCGGAACTATGGAGCGAGCAACTGATTTGTTGGAAATCATACATACTGATGTTTGTGGCCCAATGAATGTTGAGGCTCGCGGCAGGTATCGTTATTTTCTCACCTTCACAGATGATTTGAGCAGATATGGGTATATCTACTTAATGAAGCACAAGTCTGAAACATTTGAAAAGTTCAAAGAATTTCAGAGTGAAGTGGAAAATCATCGTAACAAGAAAATAAAGTTTCTACGATCTGATCATGGAGGAGAATATTTGAGTTACGAGTTTGGTCTACACTTGAAACAATGTGGAATAGTTTCGCATCTCACGCCACCTGGAACACCACAACGAAATGGTGTGTCCGAACGTCGTAATCGTACTTTACTAGATATGGTGCGATCTATGATGTCTCTTACCGATTTACCACTATCGTTTTGGGGTTATGCTTTAGAGACAACCGCATTCACGTTAAATAGGGCACCATCAAAATCCGTTGAGACGACGCCTTATGAACTGTGGTTTGGCAAGAAAGCTGTCTTCCATCAGTGCTCTTTGCTTGTTACGCACAAAGATGATATCCTTCGTCAGTTCACCTTGGTTGCGTTGGAGACGGAGTCGTCTTTCACATTGGTGCAATTTTATCACACAATTGGCTATGAACCAAATGTTTCCTCGAAGAAGGATCGACGTTGGTACTAAGAGCACAAGTTTTGTATTGATTTCTAAGCCTTCTCACAACTTTGTCTCCAACTCCCCTGTAATTTTATTTGTCCATCTATTAACTTTGATTTTAAAAATGGTGTGGACTAAAAACCCGGATGGACGTAGTAGCCCTCCATTTTTATTTACTCCGCATATTAGATTTGACTGAAGTCAAACTTTGTAATACTCTCAAACCTTTCCGATAATTGAAATTAAAATTCTTTATTTGTACACACAATCACACGTTTCCGATAATTTGGCGCATGTGTGGTTGTTCACTTAAGGGAGGGTAGTGTACCACACGTGAAGGACAGGAAGTGCGACCAGGACACGTGGGTGTGGATCGTTAGTTCATCGGAAGTAGTACTCCCTCTGTACATTAAATAAAGAGTTTCGTTTCGTACTTACACACTTTAAAACGATTGTTATGGAGGGAATAAGAAAACCACTCCACTATATATTAGTCGTATACACACGAGAGTGCTATATGGACGCAGCTTCATTGACTTAGTGCACCTGCCTTTGGGTTTATGATAGGTGGGCCCAAAATGTGGCTGGCTCACCTGTCATACAGCCAAAAGCAGATGGAGTGAAGGCACCGGAGCTTAGTCTGTACTACATTAGTATATATATAAGCGGGAGCCTCAGCGCTTGTTCGCTAGGGTTTGCACTCTCCACACGCTCGCCGCAATACATATATGTTACACGCTGGAGGCTCAGCGTTCATTTGCTAGGGTTTGCTATATTCACAGTCTCTCACCCTCTCTTCACCAGATCTAAACAAGATTGTGTTGGCCTCTTGTCTCTCTCCCCCCTCACAGCTGGTGAAGGAGGTGTACGTATCCCGTCACACCGGGAAGGGGAGGAGGTGCAGCGTTAACTCTATCGCCTTCGGCGAGGGAGGCAATCCACTGCCGGCTGCGCTGTTCTCTTTCACCCAGCGCCTATGCGGGAGGGCCACCGACCCCTTCTTCCTCGCTGTCGTACGTAGTGTGGGCAGATCCGGCCTGCCGCCGCACGCCTTGCCACATCCCGACGACCCTAAGGTATAAGTTTCTTTGAAATCGTCATTGCTCTAGCTGCATGTGGATCTTTTTCGATCTGTAGTCGAATCTAGGTCTTGGTTCAAAGAGGAAAGAAAGGTGCGGTGGGGTGGAGCATGAATCTAGGACGTGGTTCAATGAGGAAAGGAGGGAGGAAAAGTAGTACAGACTAGCTATCCAGCCGCTTTGTTGGTCGAAAAGGGAAAAGGGGGGTAACCCAGTACACACATCTGTAAGGAACCGATCTCTTTGTTGAAAAGGGAAAGAAACTGGGGGGGGGGGGGGTCGGGTAGTTTGTGCAGGACTAGATTTGCTGCCCTCACATAGGGAAAAAGTTCAAAGAGAACAAATATGGGACCAACACAGATATGCTGCTTGGCTACATACTCTGCATCACCCATTTATATGTGTGGACGCACATGGTGCTAGCATGTCCCATACAGCTATTTTGCTGTTGTTAATCTAAGAATGCCGCCCAAAAATTGAAGCAATGCCACTGTTAAAAGTAAATTACATTTTTTAACGAATGTTATTTCAAGATAGTGTCTCTATTAATATGAATCAATGCTACCGTTTTGGAAATGCTACTATCCTACTTTGTTTTCCATCCAAGATAAGTTAGATGCTTCTTTCTGTCACCGTTTGTTTCATCATCCTTTATCGGCAAGTAATTGTTTCCTTTTTTGCCTCTGTTAAAACAGGGGTATCGATTCAACTTGTTGCTATTGCGACATTTTGCTTCGCTACTCGAAACACTTATGTTTTAAGAGTGTTTTGTGCAGTTCAACTTGAATGTCACATCAGTGTCTTTGCTTAATTTTGGTGGAACTGCACAAAAGGAGATCGAGATTTGTTTCTAGTGTTCCTGTCGAGTTGTTTGAAATCTTGGTCTATACCACATGATATCTATTCAACTTGTTGCTATTGCGACATTTTTCTTCGCTACGCGAAACACTTTGCTTGATTTCAGTGCAACTGCACAAAATGAGATTGGATTTCCTATTCGTGTTAGCAGATTCGTATTTTATCCTGGTGTTCTCATGAAAGGTCAGTACAGGCCTTCATCCACATGATTGTGCAGTGTGCTTTGAGATGTTGTGCTACTTGTATTGGTACTGTTTTAAATAAAAGTTGAATTGAAGCTATTGTATTGCTGTCTTTTCCCATTAAGTAGTGAACAAAAATGGGACCAACCCATACATGATGCTTGTTGCTTTGTTACAACAAACTCTGCATCACCCCCTTTATAAGTAGATGGAAGCACATATTGGTGTTGCGCCCACTCTCCCTTGGATCTGTTTATGCTTTTCGTTAATCTAATGCCGCTGGTAAAGTTAAGCAATGCCACTCTCAGAATTAATTAACTACTGAATCTTAGTTCAAAACTGCAACACTTGTTAGGAATGGTACTATCCTGCTTTGTAGTTCTTTCTACATGTTTAACCAAGGTATTGTTAAGATAATGTCTCTTTAAAAATGAATCAGTTGCATTGTTTTAGGAATGGTACTTTTCTGCTTTGTCGTTCTTTATACATGTTGAACCAAGGCATTGTTAAGAGAATGTCTCAGTCAATATGAATGAATCACACTAATGGAGAATTGCTGCTCTCCTGCTTTGTATCCCATTAAGACAAGTCATCAACCGTTATTTCTCAGTAATTGTTTCCCTTATACCTATTGTTTCTTACATGCATATCAAAATTAAAGCTCGGTTTTATTCCGACTTTGATTTTAGTTGAACTGCACAAAAGGAGCCAATGTGTCCAAGGCAAACTGCTGCGTTACTGGGTCCAGTTGGTTGTTCCACTTTGTAGAAAGAAGCAGTCACTGGATGCGGTACATTACAGAAGGAATGACCGAGAAGCTTTACAGAGTATTATTAGACACCGGTGACATGACTAGTCTGCAGAGACCATTGGCAATTTAACAACACGTGGAGTGCCTTGGGCAAAAAGTGCCCAAACAAGTACAAGAAGCTAAGACAGGACATGATCATAGGCATTACATATTTTGAATGGGAAAAGCTTGTCAAATTTTAATCATTGATGTTAGCAAGAAGACGTTAGTTTAATATATTGGAATTGGAAAACCTTGTCAAAATTTGCTCATTGATGTTAGCAAGAAGACGTTAGTTTAATATATTGGAATTGGAAAACCTTGTCAAAATTTGCTCATTGATGTTAGCCTGAAGACATGCATTTGATATTTTTGAGTGGGATGCCCTTGCTGTGAGCAGCGTCAAGTGTTTTTTCCTATTCTTGTGTTCAGTTTAGAAGTAAATAGTTACTCTGCTGAGATATTCCTGTGTTAAGACTTTGTTCTGAATATTGTCTATGTAATGCCAGGCCTTGTGTTTGGTTGCAAAGTTGAGCTTGGAATGTTGTGGCATGCGGCATCATGAGCTGTTCATTGTGCCTCCTGAGAATAATGCTTCATATTGTTTTGCATGTCGATCTAATGCCAGTGATTTGCTTGTTAAGAAGATCATCCTCTTCTGTTGTTTCCGTGCGTAAGAAGTTCATCGTCTGATGTTTCATTCATAGCATATACGACATGTCGGGTAGGTTAGACGTGAAACCATATGATCTTCCGACCAACTCATGATATTAGGCCGTGATTGGATCGTCGTTTTCCAACCAAAACCGCTTGTAGAACTGACGCTTGTAAATTAAAGCAGATGGTCTCGGGCGAAGGCGCTTGGTTGGTTGATTGCCCATGGATGGAATGATACGCACGTCGTGCATGTATCGTCTGGTAATGTCGTCCATATAGCAATGCTCGTAAAACATACACTTGTCTCTCAAATTACACGCATAACCCGCCGGTTTTACTTACAGACCTCGGGCCTTCCGATGACGAGTAAATTACACTTGTATGTTAATACAGGTTTGAAATAAACCAGAGCTCCCAAGCGCGGCCTTACATTTCATGCCGTCTCAGTTTCTCGAAGGTGCTCATAGGTGTCCGATGATCCTGGCTTCCTGAATGAGCAGCGGGCGCTATATCAGACCTCCGTAGGGCCCGCGAGGCCCTCTCCGTTGTCCTTCGAGTTGTTGGGCTCGCCGTGGCGCCGAGCATTGTTAACATGGTCAACGAACATGAGGATTTAGGAGATGTCTTTATCTTGACTGGATGACACTAGGGACCCACTAGGGCCATAGCCGTACGTACGTAAGTGCCTCCTTATCTTGTACAACTATATTTTTTTTTTGCTTTCTCCTGGTTTCCTGACATCACGGTCCCACACCATGGTCAACCTATGTAGTCTATATAAACGAGAGAATTGCACAAGGTGCGGCTGACAGCTGGGACCAAGCAGCTCGAGCAGTACTTGTGTTTTTGAGGCGTGAGCATTGCAGAGTTTTTCTTGGCGATGATTTCGTTGTGGTTCAGAGGAGAGCAGGGTATTAACTGGGCGGGCTGTGGCCCATCTAGCCTAGGCCAGATATCCAGCCCAGATACTACTTATTTCAAGATGAAAATGGCTAGCCCAGCTATACGTCTTTTTGAGGAATACCCAGGCAAGGTCAACTTGTTATTCCCCGCCCCGCTGTGCTGCAAATCTTTCCTAGGAGGGATGCATTAGGCTTAACAGGAAAATGGGCTTTAAAAATAATAAATGGGATGTAATTATAAAAACAGGGCAGTAACTACAAAAAATGCACCAAACACGAAATTAGTTTATAAAATATTATTTATGGATTTTGAAAATCTTAAATTTTCATTGTTGCACGTGCAATGTTTTGTTGGATTTTTACGTAATACAAATTTATATTTAATCTGAATAGAAATTTCGGGATAAAAATATTTCGGATCCCATCAAAATGTGGGAAATTTTATTGAATTCTGTCTTCAACGGTTGGTTGAAATTATTAATCGTTGTCCTAGCTAGAAAATGGGTTGTACTTTTAACAAACTGTAAATGGGCTGTTGTAAATTCCATTAGAATTCAAAAATGGCCTGTACATTCTTACGAAACGGAAATGGGCTATAAGTTCTCTGCCACACACTTGTGGGCCTGCTAATTGACACGTCCCCTAAAAAAATAAGTTGACGCGTATGCAAGGCTTTGTCAACTTACTATAGTCAACACACGGTTCTAGCAGCAGTGGCCGTTGGATGTCTATCCAACGGATGTCGTGCTTCTTCTTCAATCTCGGATATTCTTAGCTTCGGTCGCCCAAAAAATGATTCCTCCCCCTGACATCTGGGCGCACCATTTCGGAGGCTGACCTGTGGGCCTACTAAGTTGGAGCGTACCAAGGGCTTTGTCAACTTAGTCAATATAAACGATTCTAGTTTTAGTGACCGTACGATGTCCATCCAACGGCCATAGTGCTTCTTCAACCTCTGGTCTTCTTGGTCCAGCCGCCCAAAGCAGCGCCGGTCGTGCCGCCTGCTCCTACCTCCCGTGGTCGGCTGTGCTATCGCGGAGGCCTCACCGCCCCCATACTACTCCCACCGGTGGCCAGGCCATCCCTCCACTCCCCCACACCCCCTGTTATTCTGCGGCGACGACAGCCTCACACCGCAGCCGAACCAGTGAACCCTCGTACTCCTCTCCGCGCGGGCTTCCACTGCTGCGTCTTCCCCGGCTCCGCGTCGTCCCCTTCCTAGGCGTCGTCGTCGTCCACCGCCCTGTTGCTCTCGGCGCGGCGTGGTCAACGTGGTCAACGACCGACTTGCATCGGAAGAGTACTGTATGTGGAGAGGCTGACGGCTGGGTCCATGGCGGCCGCAAGGAAGTGCCTCCTTATCACGCGCAAAATAATTATTCCTCCACCTGACAGTAGGGACCCGCCGGACGGGCCACCTTATTTTGCGAAAAAAACGTTTCCCCCCTGACTGCTGGTACCCACCGGACGGGCCACCGTATTTCGCGAAAAAACGTTCCCCCCACTGTCAGTTCGGACCCACCGGAAGTGCCTCTTTATTACGCACAAAAAAATAAATACTCCCCCTGCTAGCTAGGACTCACCTTGGTGGGAAGCTGACTTGTGGGCCTACTAAGTTGACGGAGACGGAGGGCTTTGTCAACTTAGTCAATATGAACGATTCTAGCTCTAGTGACCGTACGATGTCCATCCAACGGCCGTAGTGCTTCTTCAACCTCTGGTCTTCTTGCTCCAGCCGCCCAAAGCAGCGCCGGCCGTGCCGCCTGCTCCTGCCTCCCGTGGCCGGCTGTGCTGCCGCGGAGGCCTCACCGCCTCAATACTACTCCCACTGCTGGCCAGGCCATCCCTCCACTCCACTCACCCACACCCCCTGTTATTCTGCAGCGGCGGCAGCGCAGCAGAACCAGTGAACCCTCGTACTCCTCTCTGCGTGGGCATCCACTGCCGCGTCTTCCCCGGCTCCGCATCGTCCCCTTCCTAGGCCTCGCCGTCGTCCACCGCCGTGGTGCTCTCGGCGCGGCGTGGTCAATGTGGTCAATGACCGAATTCCATCGGAAGAATACTGTACGTGAAGAGGCTGACAGCCGGGTCCACGGCAGCCGCAAGGAAGTGCCTCCTTATTATGCAGAAAATAATTATTCCTCCACCTGACAGGAGGGGCCCATTGGACGGGCCACCAGTATTTCGCGAAAAAAACGTTTGCCCCTGAATGCTGGGACCCACCCGACGGGCCACCGTATGTCGCGAAAAAAACGTTCCCCCTGCTGTCAGCTTGGACCCACCAGAAGTGCCTCCTTATTACGCACAAAAAAATGAATACCCCCTGCTAGCTGGGACCCACCTTGGTGGGAGGCTAACTTGTGGGCCTACTAAGTTGACGGGGACGAAGGGCTTTGTCAACTTAGTCAATATAAACGATTCTAGCTCCAGTGACCGTACGATGTCCATCCAACGGCCGTAGTGCTTCTTCAACCTCTGGTCTTCTTGCTCCAACCGCCCAAAGCATCGCCGGTCGTGCCGCATGCTCTTGCTTCCCATGGCAGGATGTGCTGCCGCGGAGGCCTCACCGCCCCCTACTATTCCCACCGCTGGCCAGGCCCTGCGGCGACGGCAGCCCCACACCGCAGCCGAACTAGCGAACCCTCGTACTCCTCTCTGCGCGGGCTTCCACTGCCGCATCTTCCCCGGCTCCCTTTCGTCCCCTTCCTAGGCCTCGCCGTCGTCCACCGCCCTGGTGCTCTCGGTGCAGCGTGGTCAACGTGGTCAAGGAACGACTTCCATCGGACGTGGACTGTATGTGGAGAGGCTGACAGCTGAGTCCACGGCCGTAGCAAGGAAGTGCCTCCTTATTACACGAAAAATAATTATTCCTCAACCTGACAGCGGGGACCCACCGGACGGGCCACAGTATTTCGCGAAAAAACGTTTCCCCCTGACTGCTGGGACCCACCAGCTTCACCTTCGCACGCAAGGAAGTGCGTCCGTGCAAGAAAAAACGATTCGCCCCCCTGACTGCTGGGACCCACCAGCTACATGTTCGCACGCAAGGAAGTGCGTCCGGGCAAAAAAACGATTCGCCCCCCTGACTGCTGGGACCCACCAGCTACATCTTCGCACGCAAGGAAGTGCGTCCGGGCAAAAAAAACAAAACAATTCACCCTCTTGACTGCTGGGACCCACCAGCTAAATCTTCGCAGGCAAGGAAGTGCCTGACAGTCGCGAACGTGTACGTAAATATATACTGGTGGATGTAGAGGTGCGCACGTGTCGTAGTAGAGGCGCGCACGTAGCATGTACACGTACGTACAGCGGCGAGGGTGCAAGAAAGAAAATATGGCCACATACGTACATACGGGCAGGGTCTCGAACGCCTACTCGCGCATACGTACATGGCTGGGTCGGAACGGAGAAACAGCGTCGTCGTCGTGTTCATGGGGAGGCAACGAAATGCGTCGTGTTCATCAGGAGGCGACAGAACGCGTGGGAGCCAACCGGCTGGGTCGGAACGGAATGCATGGTCGTGTTCATCAGGAGGGCTTGGACGGAATAGGTGATGGAAACGAGGCCTGGCGTACCGCAGAACGGAGGAAACGGACCTCCTACGGTCGAAACGGGGGTCCTGTTGATCGGGAGGGGTGTGGCGTACCGCAAAACGGACGAAACGGACCTCCTATGGTCAAAACGGGGGTCCAGTTGATCGGGAGGGGTGTGGCGTACCGCAAAACGGATGAAACGGACTTGTGTTGGAGTGTTACGGTCGAAACGGGGGGGGGGGGGGGAGGGGTGTGGCATACCGCAAAACAAGACTCCACGGGATACTGTTCATCTCCACCATCGACCTCCTCCAGCCTCCACGGGCTACCGTCGACCTCCTCCAGCCTCCACGGGCTCCTGTTCATCCAGCCTCCACCGTGCGCTACTCCACCGGCTACTGTTCAACCACCCCTCCACGGGCACCCCTCCACCATCTACTGTTCATCCAGCCCTCCACACCACGGGGTCCTGTTCAACCACCCCTCCACGGCCACCCCTCCACCGTCTACTGTTCATCCAGCCCTCCACACCACGGGTTCCTGTTCATCCAGAGGCAACGCCACCGCTCACTGTTCATCCAAACCCCCCCGCAACGCTCACTATTCATCCAATCGGTCGGCTTCAGTTAGCAGCAGTAGCGAAGGAATCACTCCATCGGGTTCAGTTAACAGCCATCGATCCATCCCTCGAGTTCAGTAATGCGTAGCCTGTAGTGCAATCGCTAGGGTTCAGTTAGAGCCCAACGCCTCGCTCGGCTTCAGTTAGAGCCAACGCCTCGCACACACGCGCATACGTACGAGAGAAACGCGCATCGCTCCGCCCCCGACCTCCCACTGTAACCGGCAACTCCCCGAAATTTTCCTCCCCCTCGCTTCTACCACGGTTTTTCTGTCATGGACGGCCCAAAGAATGTCATGCAGCTGCGTCTCCGGCCCACCCAGGACGAAAAGCCCATTTGCTGTCATGAATTTTTGTCATAGAAGTAGGAGCCTAGCACATCTATGATGATACTGGGTTTTGTCACAATTATCGTCATAGAAGTGTCATATGTATGACAGAAAAAAAATTCGTTCGGCCCAAAATGTCACGGATGTGTCTTTTTTTTTGTAGTGTACCAAGGTGGTTCCTCGGCAAAGAAAAGGGCCAAGAATTGCTATATGTGAGCAAGATGTTGAATTGCCGAGGGATGCGGATGTACGAGCTTGTGAGTGGCCATCCGATGATTTTATGGTCGAAGCAGGCTTCAAGGAGGAATTTGACGCGTATGTGCGTAATGCCGGGCTGGAGGACTTCTTACAAGATAAGTGTCCTCAGTACTATCAATTGACTGATTTCTTTGTGCGGAGGTTCCAATATAACTGTGCACGTAATTCTCCTAGTGTCATGTTTGATATTTATGATACATCTTATAGCATGGATTTAGAGGATTTCACAACTGCTTGCGAACTCCCGCAGTGGGGTAATATTAATGATCCTCACAAATCTGAATTTAGAGTTTTTCTTGCTAGTATTACTGTGGGAGCATTCATTTTCTTGCTATACATTATTTTGCTCTCTTTATTGGTAGATGCATTAATGGTAAGGACAAAGCATTCACATGTGTGTCCCTGATCTTTGTGTCCTCAAGAGTGCTGTGTCAGGTTATAAAGGTTATAACTTGGGGGCACAAGTTGCACGTAGGTTGCAGAATAATAGTAGAAAGGGGGATTTATTTGGAGGAATTTATGCAACCCGTGTGGCTAATTATCCTAATATAGCCCCACGAGAGGGGGATATGATTCTACCTCCTGTTTATTTGGATAAAGAAGCTATGTTCAATCATCATTTTCTTGAGAGGAATGAACAATTCCTCCATTATCGACTAATCTATGATAGACGCAACGTTGTCCCTGTTACTCTTCCTGCTCCCTACCTTTTTGATTATCAGGAAAAAGGAAGATATGTTGTCACCAGGGAGGAAGCAGTATACGAGAGGGGAGTGGAGGCAGCTCGCCAACACGCTGCTGCTCAGGAGGCGGTTGCTGCTGCATCTCAGTACAACCCCAGTTTCACTTATGGATATCAGCCAGGCGTTCCTTGGTACTAGACCAACTTAGGTCAAAAGCCTAAGCTTGGGGGAGTACAAATTTCTCACCGACTTTACATTCATGTTCACACACTAGTCGTTGGTAATCATACTCTTTCATTGTATTATCCATGCTAGATTAAATTTCTTTTTCTAGTTTTCTTCTTGTGTGTTTGATAAACCTTAAGAAAAAACAAAAAAAATAGTTAGTTTAATTTCCATGCTAGTAGTAGAAATTAAAATGAAAACCCAAAAAGATTTCTTCTTCTTCTTTTACTTGTTGGTAGCTTTCTCGTGTAAATAGTTTTATTTTATTTTCTTTCTTTTGGGGGTCGAGTAGACTATATTGAAAATGCTCAGTGGCTCTTATATGCATGATTGTTTATTTAACTTAGAGCCCATATTACCCTGTCTTCTCTCTTGAGTTGAATGCTTGCATATTCCAGCTTAGTCCAATGCACGTGCACTCTTATTATTATACACATCGTTCGGTCGTGCAAGTGAAAGGCAATAATGATGATATATGATGGACTTATTGGGATGAGAAAAGCTGGTATGAACTCGACCTCTCTTGTTTTTGTAAATATGATGAGTTCATCGTTTCCGAGTCAACTTATTATGAAGTAAACATATTTGCAATGACATTTAGAGATTATGTTGCTTGTGCCATGCTTGATTAGCTATGAGTTATAATGGTTTACCTTGCGTGCCAATATGCTATTAGAATGATTATGATGTGGTATGATGGGATGGTATCCTCCTTTAAATGAATTGAGTGACTCGACTTGGCACATGTTCACGCATTGAATCAAATCAACATAACCTTTATGATATTTATGTTCATGGTGGATTATATCCTACTCATGCTTGTATTCAGTGTGAATTAATTTTAATGCATGTTTATGACTGTTGTCGCTCTCTTAGTTGGTCGCTTCCCAGTCATTTGCTAGCCTTCACCTGTACTAAGCGGGAATACTCTAGATGCGTTACTCTGTTCTTATGAACTTAATACTCTAGATGCATGTTGGATAGCGGTCGATGTGTGGAGTAATAGTAGTAGATGCGGGCAGGAGTCGGTCTACTTGTCGCGGACGTGATGCCTATATACATGATCATGCCTAGATAATCTCATAATTATTCGCTTTTCTATCAATTGCTCGACAGTAATTTGTTCACCCATCATAATACTTATGCTATCTTGAGAGAAGCCACTAGTGAAACCTATGGCCCCCGGGTCTATCTTTTATCATATAAGGTTTCAATCTACTTTTATTTGCATCTTTACTTTTGCATCTATATTATAAAACACCAAAAATATATTTATCTTATCATACTATATCTATCAGATCTCACTTTTGCAAGTTGTCGTGAAGGGATTGACAACCCCTTTATTGCGTTGGTTGCGAGTTCTTTGTTTGTTTGTGTAGGTGCGTGGGACTTTTGAGGGGCCTCCTACTGGATTGATACCTTGGTTCACAAAAACTGAGGGAAATACTTACGCTACTATTGCTGCATCACCCTTACCTCTTCAAGGAAAACCAACGCAAGCTCAAGACGTAGCACCAACGGAGAAAGAACTTCATCCACCGTATTAAGCACAATAATGGTTGGATCACGAGCCATGATTAGAAAAAATACACTATTCAGAGTCACTTTAGAAAATCCATTGGGAAGGGCCCCCCACGCTCCAAAGACTTCAACTGGGGCTGCATCCCGCCGTCTTCCTGCGACCTCTTGGACCTTGGGTCTCGTGTCAATGAGGAGGAGGTATGTGTTGCAATACTAGAGCTTCCAGGAGACAAAGCTCTGGGTCCTGATGGATTCACTAGAGTTTTCTTCAAAGAATATTGGGACATCATTAAGCCGGAGATACTGCTTGCGGTCAATAATTTCTCCAATCTTCATGTCAACAACCTTCACTGGCTCAACTCAGCTAACATTGTCCTCATCCCTAAAAAAAGATGGGGCGGAGGACATCTCCGACTTCCGGCCTATCAGTCTCATCAATGCGGTTGCTAAGATCATTGCTAAGATGATGGCTACTCGAATATCCCCTCACATTCCCGTGCTTGTCTCCAACACGAAAAGTGCCTTCATTAAGAAAAAAGTATCCACGACAACTTCATGTACGTTCACAACTTGGCCCGCCGCCTACACCGCACCAAATCACCAACCTTGCTTCTCAAGCTGGGACATCAAGAAAGCCTTTGACTCGGTTAGATGGGATTACCTTATGGACTTGTTGTGCCACTACCACTTCCCGAGCCGGTTCTGTGATTAGATATCTGCTCTCCTTTCCACGGCCCCCTCCAGAGTTCTACTTGATGGTGTTGCTGGCGACCCAATCAAGCATGACCATGGGCTTGGACAAGGGGATCCTCTCTCCCCCCTGCTCTTTGTCCTCACCATTGATGCACTGCACCATATCCTAGCCAAGGCTACTGCACTAGGCAATCTCCATCCCCTCCGTGGCAACCCCATCTGGGCCTCCTTACATGCTGACAATGCGGCCATCTTTGTTGCTCCAATCAATGAAGATATACAGTTTCTTGATTCAATGCTCTTTGCCTTTGGTGATGTCACTGGGTTAGTTACCAACTGCAACAAGAGCTTAGTCACGCCCATTCGTTGTGCCAACATTGACCTTGACGACATTCTTCAGGCCTTCCCGGTGGTCCGGACCTCATTCCCCTTGTGATAGCTCGGCCTTATCCCGCCAGTCACTAGACTTAAGCGCATACATTTTTAGTACCCGAGGACAAGATTGCGGGCAAACTACCACCATGGTCGGCTATGCATGTTGTTGCCCCCTGGCGCATTGTCTTGGTCAAAGTAGTCCTCACGACCATTGTGATCTACCATCTCACGCCGCTGTAGCTCCCCGCCGAGGTTTGGAAAAAGATTGACAACCTACGACGTGCCTACCTTTAGGTTGGTTGTGATAAGGTGTCTGGTGGAAACTGCAAGGTTAATTGGGAGCTTTCCTGTAAGCCTAAGATTTTTGGCAGCCTGGGTGTGCTTAATCTTGAGAAGTTTGCGACTTCCCTTTGTCTTCGATGGCTTTGGTTTGAATGGGCCGAACCTCCTAAGACTTGGGTGGGGATAGAAACACCATGTACTGACAGTGACAGAGATTTTTTTCTCAGCTTCACCATTGGGGATGGCAAAAAGGCTAAATTCTAGGAATCCCCGTGGCTAAATGGACTCCGGCCTAAAGACATCGTGCCAAAGATCTTTGAAGTATCCAAGAAGGCATGTTTAGTTAACAAGGCCCTTCACAACAACTTCTGGATCAAGCAAATCGACATTACACAGGGACTCACTTTGCCACATATCTAGGAGTTTGTGGTTCTGTGGGAGAAGGGTGATGGTGTTGCTCTCAATCCTGATAGGAAGGCTACTATCATGGAAATTCATTTCCAATGGCGAATATTCGGCGGCTACAACATACATGGCGCAATTCGAGGCCAAGTTCTTAGCTCAACTTCACCCACAATATGGAGGAATAGGGCTCCCTGAAATGCAAATTCTTCACTTGGCTTATCATCCAAAACCGTGTGTGAACAGCAGATCGGTTACAGCGGCAAGGTTGGCCAAGCTCCGAACTTTATCCCCTATGCAAACAAGTCCAAGAATATGTCGCCCATCTTCTCTTCCCATCTAGATTCACTGCCCACATCGGGAATGAGGTGGTCGTCTAGCTTGGCATTCATGACCACTCACCATTGACTTGGCGTCGTGAAGGCACGCTTCAAAATTGGTGGCTGAAGAGGATTAACATGGGAGGGCATATCTAGAAAGCTATTGGCTCTGTTCTAATGCTTGTCATGTGGGAAATTTGGAAGGAGCAAAATGAAATATGCCCTAAAGTCAATTATAAAATTATTATTTATTTCCTTATTTCATGATAAATGTTTATTATTCATGCTAGAATTGTATTAACCGGAAACATAATACATGTGTGAATACATAGGCAAACATAGTGTCACTAGTATGCTCTACTTGACTAGCTCGTTGAATCAAAGATGGTTAAGTTTCCTAACCATAGACATGAGTGGTCATTTGATTAACGGGATCACATCATTAGAGAATAATGTGATTGACTTGACCCATTCCGTTAGCTTAGCACTTGATCGTTTAGTATGTTGCTATTGCTTTCTTCATGACTTATACATGTTCCTATGACTATGAGATTATGCAACTCCCGAATATCAGAGGAACACTTTGCGTGCTACCAAACGTCACAACGTAACTGAGTGATTATAAAGGTGCTCTACAGGTGTCTCCGATGGTATTTGTTGGGTTGACATAGATCGAGATTAGGATTTGTCACTCCGATTGTCGGAGAGGTATCTCTGGGCCCTCTCGGTAATGCACATCACTATAAGCCTTGCAAGCGATGTAGCTAAATGAGTTAGTTGCGGGATGATGCATTACGTAACGAGTAAAGAGACTTGCCGGTAACGATATTGAACTAGGTATTGAGATACCGACGATCGAATCTCGGGCAAGTAACATACCGATGACAAAGGGAACAACATATGTTGTTATGCGGTTCGACCGATAAAGATCTTCGTAGAATATGTAGGAGCCAATATGGGCATTCAGGTTCCGCTATTGGTTATTGACAGAGAGGTGTCTCGGTCATGTCTACATAGTTCTCGAACCCGTAGGGTCCGCACGCTTAACGTTTGTTGAAGATATAGTATTATATGAGTTATGTATGTTGGTGACCGAATGTTGTTCGGAGTCCCGGATGAGATCACGGACATGAAGAGGAGCTCCGGAATGGTCCAGAGGTAAAGATTCATATATTGTATGATATGGTTAGGCCAAGGGGTCAGGCCAACGGGGCTATAAGTCGGTGCAAAAGGAGTTTTGCAGAGGTCAATGGGCCAAACGCCTAAGACCCTGGCGCCTGGCCCTGGGCCAGACGCCGAGGCCCGTGGCATCTGGGGTAGATGCCAAGGATTGTGGCGTTTGGTCCTAGAGTCCGAGTGGGACTCTTGCCTTTCTGGCAAAACCAACTTTGAGGAGGCTTTTGCTCCAAGTTTCGACCCCAGGGCTCAACATATAAATAGAGGGGAAGTGCTAGCATGAAAGACACATCAAGAAACACCAAGCCGTGTGCCGGCAACCCTGTCCCCTCTAGTTTATCCTCTGTCATAGTTTCCGTAGTGCTTAGGCGAAGCCCTGCGGAGATTGTTCTTCACCAACACCGTCACCACGTCATCGTGCTGCCGGAACTCATCTACTACTTCGCCCGTCTTGCTGGATCGAGAAGGCGAGGACGTCATCAAGCTGAACATGTGCTAAACGCGGAGTCGCCGTAGTTTTGGTACTTGATCGGGACGGATCATGAAGGTGTATGACTACATCAACCGCGTTGATAAATGCTTCTGCTTAGCGATCTTTAAGGGTATGAAGATACACCTCCCCTCTCGTTGCTATGCATCACCATGATCTTGCGTGTGCATAGGATTTTTTTTGAAATTACTACGTTCCCCAATAGTGGCATCCGATCCAGGTTTATGCGTAGATGTTATATGCACGAGTAGAACACAAGTGAGTTGTGGGCGATAATAGTCATACTGCTTACCAGCATGTCATACTTTGATTCGGCGGTATTGTTGTATGAAGCGGCCCAGACCGACATTACGCGTACGCTTATGCGAGACTTGTTCTACCGACGTGCTTTGCACACAGGTGGCTGGCGGGTGTCAGTTTCTCCAACTTTAGTTGAATCGAGTGTGGCTACGCCCGGTCCTTGTGAAGGTTAAAACAACACTAACTCAATGAAATATCATTGTGGTTTTGATGGGTAGGTAAGAATGGTTCTTGCTCAGCCCGTAGTAGCCACGTAAAATTTGCAACAACAAAGTAGAGGACGTCTAACTTGTTTTTGCAGGGCTTGTTGTGATGTGATATGGTCAAGACGTGATGAGATATAAGTTGTTGTATGAGATGATCATGTTTTGTTAAAGTTATCGGCAACTGGCAGCAGCCTTATGGTTGTCTCTTTATTGCATAAGATGCAAGCGCCAAATAATTGCTTTACTTTATCGCTATGTGATAGCAATATTTGCAAGAGAAATAGTTGGTGAGACGACCATGTGACAACACATTGATATAGATCAAGATGATGGAGATCATGGTGTCATGCCGGTGACGATGGAGATCATGACGATGCTTTGGAGATCGAGATCAAAGGCAAAAGATGATGATGGCCATATCATGTCACATATTTTGATTGCATGTGATGTTTATCTTTTATACATCTTATTTCTGTTTAGTTTGACGGTAGCATTATAAGATGATCTCTCACTAAATTTCAAGGTAAAAGTGTTCTCCCTGAGTATGCACCGTTGCAAAAGTTTGTCGTGCCGAGAAACCACGTGATGATCGGGTGTGATAAGATCAACGTTCACCTACAACGGGTGCAAGCCAGTTTTGCACACGCAGAAATACTCGGGTTAAACTTGACGAGCCTAGCATATGCAGATATGGTCTCGGAACACCGAGACCGAAAGGTCGAAGGTGAATCATATAGTAGATATAATCAACATAGTGATGTTCACCATTGAAAACTACTCCATCTTACGTGATGATCGGTTATGGTTTAGTTGATTTGGATCACGTGATCACTTTGATGATTAGAGGGATGTCTATCTAAGTGGAAGTTCTTAAGTAATATGATTAATTGAACTTTAATTTATCATGAACTTAGTCCTAATAGTATTTTTCAAATTATGTTGTAGATCAATAGCTCGCGTTGTTGCTTCCCTATGTTTATTTTGATATGTTCCTAGAGAAAAACTATGTTGAAAGATGTTACTAGCAATGATGCGGATTGGATCCGTGATCTGAGGATTATCCTCATTGCTGCACAGAAGAATTATGTCCTTGATGCACCGCTAGGTGACACGCCTATTGCAGGAGCAGATGCAGACATTGTGAATGTTTAACAAAGCTCGGTATGATGACTACTTGATAGTTTAGTACACCATGATTTACGGCTTAGAACCGGGACTTCAAAAATGTTTTGAATGCCACGGAGCATATAAGATGTTCCAAGAGTTGAAATTGGTATTTCATACTCATTCCCGTGTCGAAAGGTAAGAGACCTTTGACAAGTACTTTGCCTACATGATGGAGGAGAATAGCTCAACTAGTGAGCATGTGTTCAGAATGTCTGAGTACTACAAACACTTGAATCAAGTGGGAGTTAATCTTCCATATAATATAGTGATTGACAGAGTTCTCTAGTCACCATCGCCAAGTTATTGGAACATCGTGATGAACTATAGTATGCAAGAGATGATGAAAACGATTCCCGAGCTCTTCGTGATGTTGAAATCGACGAAGGTAGAAATCAAGAAAGAGCATCAAAGTGTTGATGATGGACAAGACCACTAGTTTCAAGAAAAGGGAAAGAATGGGAACTTCAAGTAGAATGACAAGCAAGTTGTCACTCACATGAAGAAGCCCAAAGATGGACCAAAGCCTGAAACTGAGTGATTCTACTGCAAAGGAAATGGTCACTGGAAGCGGAAATGCCCTGAACATTTGGTGGATAAGACGGATGGTAAAGTGAACAAGGGTATATTTGATATACAGGTTATTGATGTGTACCGTACTAGTGTTTATAGTAGCCCCTGGGTATTTGATGCTTGTTCGGTTGCTAAGAGTAGTAACTCGAAACGGGAGTTGTAAAATAAACAGAGACTAGTTAAGGGTGAGTGACGATGTGTGTTGGAAGTGGTTCCAAGATTGATGTAATCATCATCGCACACTCCCTATACTTTCGAGATTAGTGTTGAATCTAAATAAGTGTTATTTGGTGTTTGCGTTGAACATGAATATGATTTGATCATGTTTATTGCAATATGATTATTCATTTACAGTCAGAGAATAATTGTTGTTCTGTTTACATGAATATAAAACCTTCGATGGTCATACACCCAATGAAATTAGTTTGTTGGATCTCGATCGTAGTGACACACATATTCATAATATTGAAGACAAAAGATGCAAAGTTAATAATGATAGTGCAACTTATTTGTGGCACTGCCGTTTAGGTCATATTGGTGTAAAGCGCATGAAGAAACTCCATGCTGATGGGATTTTGGAATCACTTGATTATGAATCACTTGATGCTTGCGAACCATGCCTCATGGGCAAGATGACTAAAACTTTGTTCTCCGGAACAATGGAGCGAGCAACAGATTTGTTGGAAATCATACATACTGATGTATGTGGTCCAATGAATGTTGAGGCTCGCGGCGGGTATCGTTATTTTCTCATCTTCACAGATGATTTGAGCAGATATGGGTATATCTACTTGATGAAACATAAGTCTGAAACATTTGAAAAAGTTCAAAGAATTTCAGAGTGAAGTGGAAAATCATCGTAACAAGAAAATAAAGTTTCTACGATCTAATCGTGGAGGAGAATATTTGAGTTACGAGTTTGGTCTTCATTTGAAATAATGCGGAATAGTTTCGCAACTCACGCCACCTGGAACACCACAGCGTAATGGTGTGTCCGAACGTCATAACCACACTTTATTAGATATGGTGCGAGCTATGATGTCTCCTACTGATTTACCACTATTGTTTTGGGGTTATGCATTAGAGACAGCTGCATTCACGTTAAAAAGGGCACCATCTAAATCCGTTGAGACGACACCATATGAACTGTGGTTTGGCAAGAAACCTAAGCTGTCGTTTCTTAAAGTTTGGGGTTGCGATGCTTATGTGAAAAAGTTTCATCTTGATAAGCTCAAACCCAAATCGGAGAAATGTGTCTTCATAGGATACCCAAAGGAGACTGTTGGGTACACCTTCTATCATAGATCCAAAGGCAAGACATTCGTTGCTTAGAATGGATCCTTTCTAGAGAAGGAGTTTCTCTCGAAGAAGTGAGTGGGAGGAAAGTAGAACTTGATGAGGTAACTGTACCTGCTCCCTTATTGGAAAGTAGTTCATCACAGAAATCTGTTCCTGTGACTCCTACACCAATTAGTGAGGAAGCTAATGATGATGATCATGTAACTTCAGATCAAGTTACTACCGAACCTCGTAGGTCAATCAGAGTAAGATCCGCACTCGAGTGGTACGGTAATCCTGTTCTGGAGGTCATGTTACTTTACCATGATGAACCTACAAACAATGAGGAAGCGATGATGAGCCCAGATTCCACGAAATGGCTTGAGGCCATGAAATCTGAGATGGGATCCATGTATGAGAACAAAGTGTGGACTTTGGTTGACTTGCTCGATGATCGGCAAGCCATAGAAAATAAATGGATCTTCAAGCGGAAGACGGAAGCTGATAGTAGTGTTACTATCTACAAAGCTAGAGTTGTTGAAAAAGGTTTTTGACAAAGTTCAAGGTGTTGACTACGATGAGATTTTCTCACTCGTAGCGATGCTTAAGTCCGTCCGAATCATGTTAGCAAATTGCCACATTTTATGAAATCTGGCAAATGGATGTCAAAACTACATTCCTTAATGGATTTCTTAAAGAAGAGTTGTATATGATGCAACCAGAAGGTTTTGTCGATCCTAAAGGTGCTAACAAAATGTGCAAGCTCCAGCGATCCATCTATGGACTAGTGCAAGCATCTCAGAGTTGGAATATACGCTTTGATAAGTTGATCAAAGCATATAGTTTTATACGGACTTGTGGTGAAGCTTGTATTTACAATAAAGTGAGTGGGAGCACTACAGCCTTTCTGATAAGTATATGTGAGTGACATATTGTTGATCAGAAATGATGTAGAATTTTCTGGAAAGCATAAAGGAGTGTTTGAAAGGAGTTCTTCAAAAGAAAGACCTCAGTAAAGCTACTTACATATTGAGCATCAAGATCTATTGAGATAGATCAAGACCCTTGATAAGATTTTCAATGATTACATACCTTGACAAGATTTTGAAGTAGTTCAAAATGGAACAGTCAAATAAAGAGTTCTTGCCTGTGTTGCAAAGGTGTGAAATTGAGTAAGACTCAAATCCCGACCACGGCAGAAAATAGAAACAGAATGAAAGTCATTCTCTATGCCTTAGTCATAGGTTCTATAAAAGTATGCCATGCTATGGACCAGACCTATTGTATACCCTGCCTGGGTTTGGCAAGGGGGTACAATAGTGATCTAGGAGTACATCACTGGACATTGGTCAAAAATTATCCTTAGTGGAATAAGGATATGTTATGGAGGTGATAGAAGGTTCTTCGTAAAGGGTTACGTCGATGCAAGTTTTGACACTGATCCAGATGACTCTAAGTCTCAATCTGGATACATGTTGAAAGTGGGAGAAATTAGCTAGAGTAGCTCCGTGCAAAGCATTGAAGACATAGAATATTTGCAAAATACATACGGCTCTGAATATGACAGACCCGTTGACTAAACTTCTCTCACAAGCAAAATATGATCACACCTTAGTACTCTTTGGGTGTTAATCACATAGCAATGTGAACTAGATGATTGACTCTAGTAAACCCTTTGGGTGTTGGTCACATGACGATGTGAACTATGGGTGTTAATCACATACAAATGTGAAATATTAGCGTTAAATCACTTGGTGATGTGAACTAGATTATTGACTCTAGTGCAAGTGGGAGACTGAAGGAAATATGCCCTAGAGGCAATAATAAAGTTATTATTTATTTCCTTATATCATGATAAATGTTTATTATTCATGCTAGAATTGTATTAACCAGAAACATAATACATGTGTGAATACATAGACAAACATAGTGTCGCTAGTATGTCTCTACTTGACTAGCTCGTTGAATCAAAGATGGTTAAGTTTCCTAACCATAGACATGAGTTGTCATTTGATTAACGGGATCACATCATTAGAGAATAATGTGATTGACTTGACCCATTCCGTTAGATTAGCACTTGATCGTTTAGTATGTTGCTATTGCTTTCTTCATGACTTATACATGTTCCTATGACTATGAGATTATGCAACTCCCGAATACCGGAGGAACACTTTGTATGCTACCAAACGTCACAACGTAAATGGGTGATTATAAATGTGCTCTATAGGTGTCTCTAATGGTGTTTGTTGGGTTGACATAGATCGAGATTAGGATTTGTCACTCCGATTGTCGGATAGGTATCTCTAGGCCCTCTCGGTAATGCACATCACTATAAGCCTTGCAAGAAATGTAGCTAAATGAGTTAGTTGCGGGATGATGCATTACGTAACGAGTAAAGAGACTTGCCGGTAACGAGATTGAACTAGGTATTGAGATACCGACGATCGAATCTCGGGCAAGTAACATACCGATGACAAAGGGAACAACGTATGTTGTTATGTGATACGTCTCCAACGTATCTATAATTTTTTATTGTTCCATGCTATTATATTACCCTTTTTGGATGCTTATGGGCTTTATTATACACTTTTATATTATTTTTGGGACTAACCTATTAACCGGAGGCCCAGCCCATATTGCTGTTTTATTGCCTGTTTCAGTATTTCGAAGAAAAGGAATATCAAACGGAGTCCAAACGGAATGAAACCTTCGGCATCGTGATTTTTTGGAAGAATATGATCCTGGAGACTTGGAGTTCACGTCAGAAGATCCTCGAGGCAGCCACGAGATAGGAGGGCGCCCCCCACTATAGGGCGTGCCCCATTGTCTCGTGGGCCCCTCGAGCACCTCCCGACCGACTTCTTTCGCCTATATAAGCCTACGTACCCTAAAACCATCGAATATCAAGATAGATCGGGAGTTCCGCCGCCGCAAGCCTCTGTAGCCACCAAAAACCTCTCGGGAGCCCGTTCCGGCACCCTGCCGGAGGGGGAACCCATCACCGGTGGCCATCTTCATCATCCCGGTGCTCTCCATGATGAGGAGGAAGTAGTTCACCCTCGGGGCTGAGGGTATGTGAGGGAGTCCTGGACTAGGGGGTGTCCGGACAGCTGGACTATCAATATCCGCCGGACTCCAAGACTACGAAGATACAAGATTGAAGACTCCGGCTCGTGTCCGGATGGTACTTTCCTTGGCGTGGAAGGCAAGCTTGGCGATAGGGATATGTAGATCTCCTACCATTGTAACCGACTCTGTGTAACCCTAGCCTCCTCCAGTGTCTATATAAACCAGAGGGCTTTAGTCCGTAGGACAACATACATCTCAACAATCATACCATAGGCTAGCTTCTAGGGTTTAGCCTCCTTGATCTCGTGGTAGATCCACTCTTGTACTACCCATATCATCAATATTAATCAAGCAGGACGTAGGGTTTTACCTCCATCGAGAGGGCCCGAACCTGGGTAAAAACATCGTGTCCCTCGTCTCCTGTTACCATCCGCCTAGACGCACAGTTCGGGACCCCCTACCCGAGATACGCCGGTTTTGACACCGACATTGGTGCTTTCATTGAGAGTTCCTCTGTGTCGTCACCGATAGGCTTGATGGCATCTTCAACCAATGACGATGTCCAGGGCGAGACTTTTCTCCCCGGACAGATCTTCGTAAAGGGTTACGTCGATGCAAGTTTTGACACTGATCCAGATGACTCTAAGTCTCAATCTGGATACATGTTGAAAGTGGGAGAAATTAGCTAGAGTAGCTCCGTGCAGAGCATTGAAGACATAGAATATTTGCAAAATACATACGGCTCTGAATATGACAGACCCGTTGACTAAACTTCTCTCACAAGCAAAATATGATCACACCTTAGTACTCTTTGGGTGTTAATCACATAGCAATGTGAACTAGATGATTGACTCTAGTAAACCCTTTGGGTGTTGGTCACATGATGATGTGAACTATGGGTGTTAATCACATACAAATGTGAAATATTAGCGTTAAATCACTTGGTGATGTGAACTAGATTATTGACTCTAGTGCAAGTGGGAGACTGAAGGAAATATGCCCTAGAGGCAATAATAAAGTTATTATTTATTTCCTTATATCATGATAAATGTTTATTATTCATGCTAGAATTGTATTAACCGGAAACATAATACATGTGTGAATACATAGACAAACATAGTGTCGCTAGTATGTCTCTACTTGACTAGCTCGTTGAATCAAAGATGGTTAAGTTTCCTAACCATAGACATGAGTTGTCATTTGATTAACGGGATCACATCATTAGAGAATAATGTGATTGACTTGACCCATTCCGTTAGATTAGCACTTGATCGTTTAGTATGTTGCTATTGCTTTCTTCATGACTTATACATGTTCCTATGACTATGAGATTATGCAACTCCCGAATACCGGAGGAACACTTTGTATGCTACCAAACGTCACAACGTAAATGGGTGATTATAAATGTGCTCTATAGGTGTCTCTAATGGTGTTTGTTGGGTTGACATAGATCGAGATTAGGATTTGTCACTCCGATTGTCGGATAGGTATCTCTAGGCCCTCTCGGTAATGCACATCACTATAAGCCTTGCAAGAAATGTAGCTAAATGAGTTAGTTGCGGGATGATGCATTACGTAACGAGTAAAGAGACTTGCCGGTAACGAGATTGAACTAGGTATTGAGATACCGACGATCGAATCTCGGGCAAGTAACATACCGATGACAAAGGGAACAACGTATGTTGTTATGTGATACGTCTCCAACGTATCTATAATTTTTTATTGTTCCATGCTATTATATTACCCTTTTTGGATGCTTATGGGCTTTATTATACACTTTTATATTATTTTTGGGACTAACCTATTAACCGGAGGCCCAGCCCATATTGCTGTTTTATTGCCTGTTTCAGTATTTCGAAGAAAAGGAATATCAAACGGAGTCCAAACGGAATGAAACCTTCGGCATCGTGATTTTTTGGAAGAATATGATCCTGGAGACTTGGAGTTCACGTCAGAAGATCCTCGAGGCAGCCACGAGATAGGAGGGCGCCCCCCACTATAGGGCGTGCCCCATTGTCTCGTGGGCCCCTCGAGCACCTCCCGACCGACTTCTTTCGCCTATATAAGCCTACGTACCCTAAAACCATCGAATATCAAGATAGATCGGGAGTTCCGCCGCCGCAAGCCTCTGTAGCCACCAAAAACCTCTCGGGAGCCCGTTCCGGCACCCTGCCGGAGGGGGAACCCATCACCGGTGGCCATCTTCATCATCCCGGTGCTCTCCATGATGAGGAGGAAGTAGTTCACCCTCGGGGCTGAGGGTATGTGAGGGAGTCCTGGACTAGGGGGTGTCCGGACAGCTGGACTATCAATATCCGCCGGACTCCAAGACTACGAAGATACAAGATTGAAGACTCCGGCTCGTGTCCGGATGGTACTTTCCTTGGCGTGGAAGGCAAGCTTGGCGATAGGGATATGTAGATCTCCTACCATTGTAACCGACTCTGTGTAACCCTAGCCTCCTCCAGTGTCTATATAAACCAGAGGGCTTTAGTCCGTAGGACAACATACATCTCAACAATCATACCATAGGCTAGCTTCTAGGGTTTAGCCTCCTTGATCTCGTGGTAGATCCACTCTTGTACTACCCATATCATCAATATTAATCAATCAGGATGTAGGGTTTTACCTCCATCGAGAGGGCCCGAACCTGGGTAAAAACATCGTGTCCCTCGTCTCCTGTTACCATCCGCCTAGACGCACAGTTCGGGACCCCCTACCCGAGATCCGCCGGTTTTGACACCGACATTGGTGCTTTCATTGAGAGTTCCTCTGTGTCGTCACCGATAGGCTTGATGGCATCTTCAACCAATGATGATGTCCAGGGCGAGACTTTTCTCCCCGGACAGATCTTCGTATTCGGCGGCTTCGCACTGCGGGCCAATTAACTTGGCCATCTGGAGTAGATCGAAAGCTACGCCCCTGGCCGTCAGGTCAGATTCGGAAGCTTAAACTTCACGGCCGATGTCCGCGGAGACTTGATCTTCGACGGACTCGAGCCACCGCCAAGCGCGCCGCACTGTGACGATGGGCACGATCTAGCTCTGCCGCCGAACAATGCCTTGGTGGCCGCACACGGATCCGCTCCGGCCATTAGCCCGGCGCCGATCGCCCAGATCGAGGGTCGGTGGATAGATGCCGCCCCGGGGGCTTCAACATCCACGACGATGGAGCCGAACACCAACCTTGTCCCCCACGAAACTCGTGATTCCGAGGCGCCGGACTCCTTGCCGGACTCCGAACCTCCCGCGCCCCTACCAATCGATCCGGATTGGGCGCCGGTTATGGAATTCACCGCCGCGGACATCTTCCAACACTCGCCTTTTGGCGATATCCTGAATTCACTAAAGCATCTCTCGCTATCAGGAGAGTCCTGGCCGGACTATAGCCAGGACGGTTGGGGTATAGACGACGAAGAAATTCAGAGCCCACCCACAACCCACTTTGTAGCCACTGTCGATGATTTAACCGACATGCTAGACTTCGACTCCGACGACATCGACGCCATGGACGACGATGCCGGAGACGAACAGGAGCCAGCGCCTACACGGCACTGGAAGATCACCTCATCATACGACATATATATGGTGGACACCCCGAAAGACAGGGATGGCGAAGAAACAGCGGAGGCAGATTCTCTAAGAAGCAGCCCAAACGCCGACGTCAGCGGCGCCGCTCTAAATCCCGCCACAGCAAGAATAGAGATTCCGGCACAGGAGATAACAATACCCCAGAGAGTGCCGAAGACAATCCCCTCCAGCAAGACTCAGCGCAAGAGGATGCAGAAGCAAGCCCTCAAGAGAGGGCGGCAGACGAAGAGGTTGAGGATCATAACTATATGCCCCCCTCCGAAGACGAAGCAAGCCTCAATGACGACGAACTCGTCGTGCCCAAGGACCCCGCCGAACAAGAGCTTTTTAAGCGCAGGCTCATCGCCACAGCAAGTAGCCTGAAGAAGGAAAAGCGGAAGCTCAAAACAGCGGAAGACACGCTCAGAATGAGATGGAGCAAAGTGCTCAAAACCGCAGATAAATACGGCAGTGGCCACCAATCGAAGAGCTACCCGAAGCGTAAGCTGCTACCAGAATTCGACGAGGAGGCCATAGAGCCTCCACCGTCAAAAGGCCCAGCCAGGTCCATCTACGGACCCAAAAAGAAGGCCCCAGGAAGCAAAGTAACACGTCAAGTGTCCGGTGATAGCGGCACATACGAGTACAGGGGCGCCGCACACCCACTATGTTTCACCGATGAGGTGCTGGACCATGAATTCCCAGCAGGGTTTAAACCCATAAACATAGAGGCCTATGATGGAACAACAGACCCTGGAGTCTGGATAGAAGATTATATACTGCATATACACATGGCCAGAGGAGACGATCTCCACGCCATAAAATATCTACCCCTCAAGCTCAAAGGGCCAGCCCGTCATTGGCTTAAAAGCCTCCCAAAAAACACTGTTGGAGGTTGGGAAGAGCTCGAGGACGCGTTTAGAGCAAATTTTCAAGGGACTTATGTCCGTCCTCCGGATGCAGATGATCTAAGTCACATAACCCAGCAGCCCGGAGAGTCAGCGCGGAAATTCTGGAACAGGTTCCTTACCAAAAAGAACCAGATAGTCGACTGTCCGGACGCCGAAGCCTTAGCAGCTTTCAAGCACAATGTCCGAGACGAATGGCTCGCCAAGCACCTCGGTCAAGAGAAGCCGAGGACAATGTCCGCACTAACAAGCCTCATGACCCGCTTTTGTGCGGGATAGGATAGCTGGTTAGCAAGATGCAGCACCAGCGACCCAGGTACATCCGAGATAAGAGATGGAAACGGAAAATCACGGCGCAGAAAAGAGCAGCGCCGGAACGAGGAGAAAAGCCCAAAGAGCGCGGCAGTCAACACCGGATTCAAAAGCTCGCGGCCCAATACTAAGACACAACCTCTTAAGGATGACAGTGACGAATTGTCCAACCTAAACAAAATCTTGGGTCAGATATGTCAAATCCACAGTACCCCCGGAAGGCCTGCAAATCACACCCACAGGGATTGTTGGGTTTTTAAACAGTCCGGCCGACTAAATGCCGAACACAAGGGGCTCGACGCGTCAAGCGAAGAAGATAAACCCCACCAGCAGGGCACCGGAAAACAAAAGACTTTCCCACAAGGGGTCAAAGCTGTAAACTCACTTCATGTGATAACACGGAAAAATAGTGCGGCACTTTCTAAAAAGAGCTTCGCACGGTCCAACCCAGCAGACCGTAGAGATTGGATATCAAAACCAATCACTTTCGATCACCTGGACTATTCCAGAAGCGTTCGAAATGCGGGACGGACTCCCCTGATATTGAATCCCATAATAGACGGATTACAATTTACTAACGTCCTAATGGACGGAGGCAGTGACTTAAACCTGCTATATTCAAACACAATCCGTAGGATGGGGATAGACCCTACCAAATTCGACACAACCGCATTTCCTTCAAAGGAGTGACGCCAGGCCCTTACGCCAAGTGCACATGCTCTATATTACTAGAAGTCGTGTTCGGATCGCCAAACAATTTTCGACACGAAAAATTAATTTTTCATATCGTCCCATTCGAAAGTGAATATCAAGCACTCTTGGGACGAAAGGCTTTTGTCCGCTTCAACGCCATACCGCATTACGCGTCTCTTACACTCAAGATGCCCGGTCCGCGCGGCGCCATTTCAGTGCGAGGGTCACTTAAGGACCCCGGACTCGGATAGACGAATCCGGCCTCAGCAGGCTAGGGGCTCCCTAGCCGCATACCCCTTCACAGGGGGCTGCGCGCACAAACAATCGCGGTTTCATATAAACCTTGCTTTAATTATTTATATTTCTTATTTTACATATTTTTCGCACGAATTGTTTCTAAAACTAAACTTTCCTCTCTTTCTACAGATGAACAACGTGCATACCCGTCCAGGATAACGGCGCAATGGAGACACAGGTGCAGACGTGCAGTAGGGACCCGTTGCAAGGATTCTTTTCAGATTAAGACCCTGCGTGGACCTTTTTTACTGTCTCTTGTTGTTACTCTCCCTTGGTTTCTTCCTATAGCCAAAGCGGAGCCTGACGCTTTGGCATCGGCCGCGTCAGAAGACCATGCCCGTACCTGGACACTAGGGGCTTAGGGCATTGTTCTGCCAATTATTATAAAGACCGAACACCTTAGGGAGTGTTCGGCGTCTCGAGTTAGGCATTATATGCATCAGCTCCGAATCATGTCTTTGGTCAAATGTTGGGTTTGCCCGGCTCCTGTGTTTTGCTGCCTTACGTTCCGTATCATCGGCTAACGTGGCACCAGGAGAACTACTGCGATTGTGCCCCAGTTCGGCTGGGCGAGCACCTCAGTAGAGAAAGCCAAAAACTGACTGTCATGATACAGCGAGAGTCTGGTCAACCACTCGATCGACTATCGGAATGTTTAGAATTCCCCGCTTTGACGAAGGACCGTTTCCCGGTCAGGCACATACGCAACCCGAATCCGGAGATGTGCGGTGCCACCAGGGGCTATATCGTAGCCCCACCCTCGAGCTCCACTGGCTAAGTGAAAGTGATAAAGCATTATAGTCTGGATTGCCTAGTTCGCTACACTACCACCTCCTTAAATAGGACCGAGACGTCGGATTAAGTGTGAAAACGCGCTATTTTTGCGAACACCCCCGCACCCTGTGCGTGGGGGCTGAAGCCGAAGACTGCAATCTTTCAAGTTATACAAAAGTATACGTAAACGGCCGCACAGGAGAAGTTTTACTACTTGGGACGCACAAGTATAAAAAGCAGTAATAACATAATCATTGATTTACAAGCTAATACGTTCATTTGAACGTGATGTTTTTCGAGCACTGCGACTCTATTATACGAGCGCCACGCATAACTTCCCCGAAGTAGTGCTCGACAGGGAGCCGGCTTTCATCCGAACCCTGGGCGGCAACAGCGGTGGCATCCATCTCCGGACAATGCACCTTCACACGGGCAAGAGCCATCCGCGCGCCCTCGATGCAGGCCGACCGCTTCATCTCCTTTATATGCGGCACCGCTCCAAGGAATTGCTGCAGTAAGCCGAAGTAGCTCGTCGCCTTGGACCTCTCTGGCCAGACATGGGCCACGATGTCAGTCATGGCAAGTCCGGACAATCTATTTAGCTCGGCCCATTCGGCCAACCGGTCCGTCAACGGAAGGGAGCGATCCGGACTGTGGAATTGAGACCAATACAACTCTTCTGTCTCGTGATCCCCCTGGCTCCGGAAGTGCTTAACGGCATCAGCCGCACTTGCAGCTAAGTCCATATACGGATCCTCCGGACTCCACAGCCGCTCAAATTGAGCATACTTTGCATCCATAAACCGGCGACACAGCAGAATAGGCTTGCCAGCCACGATCTCTCCGGCCTGGCGCAGTTCCTCCTTCATAGCCCGCATTGCAGAGCGGGCATCCTTGGCTTCAGCGGTGGCCTTCTTCAGGTCTTCCCGCTCCGATAAGCGCTCCTTTTTAAGAGCCTCATAGCGGTCGGCAGCATCTTTTACCTGCATGGCCAATTCGGCCACTTCCGCCCTGCTTAGGCAGTGCGCAGCCTTTTCGGCTTTCAACTCCTCGGCCGCCCTCGAGGCAGCCGCGTCACTCCTTCGGGCTTGCTCCTTAGCTAGAGCAAGTTCGGCCCGAAGGCTCTCTACAGCAGCAGCACCGTCTGTACGAACAGCATATAATTTATCAGAGGTGGGCTTCGACCCCCTTAATAAAGCAGCTGCGGAGAACTCTTTTACCTTGCGACTCGTCAAGTCGCCTGTTGACAAGTGCGATGTCCTCATCTGCCAAGTCAAGTTGCCGAGTTAATTCGGCAAATTCACTAGTCCGGCTAGCCCTCGGACTATCCACCACCTGCATAAGGACGGCGGTATTCATTACATGAGATTTCGAGATTTTGATCCTCAGCACGCTGTCGTTTCCGACAACCTACCGAGTCTCAGGGGCTACTATCTATACAGGGCGCATTGTTATATGCAAAACTGTTAAAAGACAAAGGGGTGCGTCATTCTCGCATACCTCGAATCCCGCCAGCAAACTCACGGCGGCATTATGCAATCCGCTTTCGGCGGACGAAATCCTTCCAATCACCATACGCATTAACGCATGGTGATCTTCTGAAATGGACGCCCTCTCAAGCAGATTCTTCAGTTCTCCCGGCCGGACACTAGTAGGTGCCGAACTCTCTGGCCCCTCCAGACTCGGGGATACCCTCTGTGACGACACCTCGGGTTCGCCTGCGTCATCTGGCGGCGCTGCGGACGGAGGCGTATCACTCTCCATCATCTCCGGAAGAAGGTCCCCCGAAGATGAACTCATCTGGGAAGGCTGCAGAGCCAAACTGCAATATAAATATTTCGATTACCCATAGAAGCACAAATGAAGGTATTTCCTAATTAATTAACTTTCTCTTTTATACTCACGGCTCGTTGGAGGGCTGGTCCTTCGGCGATGATTGCGCGCCCGGATTCTCTCTGGACGCCGGACCCCCAAGTGAAGATCTCTTCCCACGCTTAGGGGCTTGGGCCTCCGGATCTTCGGAGGCGGTCCTCTTCTCCCCCTGAAGGGAGGGGTTCTGGATTCCCCTCTCCTCAGACGCCCCTTGGGGCGAAATGTTAGCTCCTCTATTTTCCCCTTTGCCCCCTTCTGTGGGCGCAACCTCCAACATTCTGACCAGCACGGGCTCTAGTGCGGTCTCTGGGAGGGGGGGCGGACACCTTATCAGCCTTGATCGCGCCACCCATTCCTGTAAAGAACAAAGGGTCAGGAGGCGAACTTTAGAAAGGTACATAAAACGGAATGTCCGGACTCTGAGCTACTTACCTGAGTATCCGGGCGATCGCGGCTTAAACCTGCATCCTCGGCTGAATCCGGACACGCAACCTGCGGTCCGAAGAACAACTTGTACATCTCCACGGGTGTCGCACCCATGAAGTGTTGGAGAATCCGAGGTCCCTCCGGGTTGAACTCCCATAGACGGAGAGGACGGCGTTTGCAGGGCAGAAGATGCCTGATTAGCATAACCTGCATCACCTTGACCAGGTCGATCTCCCTCGCTTGGAGATCTCGAATCCGGCCCTGCAGTGAGGGCACGTCTTCGGACGGCCCCCAGTTGAGCCCTTGGTTGACCCACGACATCAGTTGGCGTGGAGGTCCCGGGCGGAATGAGGGCGGCGGCTTTTGCCTGCTGCCCCTTGGAACGGTGATATAGAACCACTCCTGCTGCCACAGTCCAAGTTCCTCTTGGAAGGAACCCTCAAGCCACGGGGCATCGACCTTCTTGCTTATGGTCGCCCCGCCGCACTCCGCTTGACGCCCCCCGATCATCTTCGGCTCCACCTTGAAGGTCTTCAGCCATAGGCCGAAGTGGGGGATGACGCGGAGGAAGGCTTCGCAGACGATAATAAATGCGGAGATATGGAGGATAGACTCTGGAGCCAAGTCGTGAAAGTCCAGCCCATAGTAGAACAGGAGCCCTCTCACGAAGGGATCCGTCGGGAAGCCTAAACCCCGGCGGAGGTGGGATACGAAGACGACGTATTCACCGGGCTCGGGGGCTGGCACAGCCTGCCCTTGGGCAGGCAACCTGTGCGAAACCTCGTAGGCCAGGTACTTGGCCTCACACAACTTCAATATGTCCTCCTCCGTGACGGAGGAGGGCATCCACCGGCCTTGGAGGTCGGAGCCGGACATGATTGAGGATCCGAAGCGCTCGAATCTTAGGCTCTGGGTGTTGGAACTGGGAGCGGGGAAAAGATTCGATGCGAGATTGAAGAACAAGGGCGAGCCTTGGTCCTCTTATAAAGGGGAAGAAATACCAAGGGCCGTCTCCGTGACCGTTTGAGATTCCCCTTCGATAGAGGAGGCGTGGCGACGGGAACGGTTGGGTTACCCACGCACGTATTGATGAGGATCCCGGAATAAGGGGAACACGATCTCTGCTTCGACAAGACGTGCCAAGGAAACCGCTTCGCTAAACGTCCTGAGGTGGTATAGTAAAAAATGATTCAAACAAAGGCTTGGTAGCGGTGTGGTGTCGCGCCGCATAATACGTCAGCAGATTGAGCTAAGTGTACATTTTATTCTCTCTACGGTGGAATGTGGAAATTATTTTTGCAGAGCCGGACACTATCCTGGTGTTCATTATCTTCTCTGGATTATTCAAGGGAGGAACCCGCCTTGCAATGCCGAACATTATGCACGCCGGACTTATCGTCATTGAAGACTGGTTCAGGGGCTACTGAGGGAGTCCTGGACTAGGGGGTGTCCGGACAGTCGGACTATCAATATCCGCCGGACTCCAAGACTACGAAGATACAAGATTGAAGACTCCGGCTCGTGTCCGGATGGTACTTTCCTTGGCGTGGAAGGCAAGCTTGGCGATAGGGATATGTAGATCTCCTACCATTGTAACCGACTCTGTGTAACCCTAGCCTCCTCCGGTGTCTATATAAACCAGAGGGCTTTAGTCCGTAGGACAACATACATCTCAACAATCATACCATAGGCTAGCTTCTAGGGTTTAGCCTCCTTGATCTCGTGGTAGATCCACTCTTGTACTACCCATATCATCAATATTAATCAAGCAGGATGTAGGGTTTTACCTCCATCGAGAGGGCCCGAACCTGGGTAAAAACATCGTGTCCCTCGTCTCCTGTTACCATCCGCCTAGACGCACAGTTCGGGACCCCCTACCCGAGATCCGCCGGTTTTGACACCGACAGTATGTACCAGTAGCTATGTGTTTGATCTCTCTCTCTCGTGTTCTCTCTATGGCACGATCTTGATGTATCGCGAGCTTTGTTATTATAGTTGGATCTTATGATGTTTCTCCCCCTCTACTCCCTTGTGATGAATTGGGTTTCTCTCTTGAAGTTATCTTATTGGATTGAGTCTTACTTTGAGAACACTTGATGTATGTCTAGCCGTGTTTATTAGTGGTGACAATGGGATATCACGTGCCACTTGATGTATGTTTTGGTGACCAACTTGCGGGTTCCGCCCATGAACCTATGCATAGGGGTTGGCACACGTTTTCTTGACTCTCCGGTAGAAACTTTGGGGCCCTCTTTGAAGTACTTTGTGTTGGTTGGATGAATTTGAGATTGTGTGACGCATATCATATAATCATGCCCACGGATACTTGAGGTGACAATGGAGTATCTAGGTGACATTAGGGTTTTGGTTGATTTGTGTCTTAAGGTGTTATTCTAGTGTGAACTCTTGAATAGATCAATCCGAAAGAATAACTTTGAGGTGGTTTCGTACCCTACCATAATCTCTATGTTTGTTCTCCGCTATTAGTGGCTTTGGAGTGACTCTTTGTTGCATGTTGAGGGATTGTTATATGATCTATCTATGTTATTATTGTTTCAAGAACTTGCACTAGTGAAAGTATGAACCCTAGGCCTTGTTTCCTATCATTGCAATACCGTTTACGCTCACTTTTATCATTAGTTACCTTGCTGTTTTTATATTTTCAGATTACAAAAACCTATATCTACCATCCATATTGCACTTGTATCACCATCTCTTCGCCGAACTAGTGCACCTATACAATTTACCATTGTATTGGGTGTGTTGGGGGCACAAGAGACTCTTTGTTATTTGGTTGCAGGGTTGTTTGAGAGAGA
The DNA here is from genome assembly GCA_963921465.1 of Triticum timopheevii. Taxonomy (NCBI): domain Eukaryota; kingdom Viridiplantae; phylum Streptophyta; class Magnoliopsida; order Poales; family Poaceae; genus Triticum; species Triticum timopheevii. Next base: position 424,425,257 of record OY997264.1, read on the forward strand.
CCATCTTCATCCTACGCCTCCCACGGATTGATAAACCTTAGGTCATCCACTTGAGGGAAATTTGCTACTGTCCTACAAACATGTGCACTTGCAGGCCCAACAACGTCTACAAGAAGAAGGTTGTGTAGTAGACATCAAGCTCTTTCCTGGCGCCATTGCCGGGGAGGTGAGTGCTTGAAGGTATATCTTTAGATCTTGCAATCGAATCTTTTTGTTTCTTGTTTTATCACTAGTTTAGTTCATAAAAGAAAACTACAAAAAAATGGAGTTAAGTTTGTCTCATACGCTTCGTCTTTTTAATATCTTTCGTGAGTATGATGGAAAGGAAAATTGTGCTCAAGTGCTAGAATAAGAATGCATTAAAATTCTTGGTACTAAATCTTTTAATGATGAGCATGATTGTAATGTTGTTAGCATGAACTCCTTGAATATCCGTGATGCTAATGATATGCAAAGCCACAAGCTTGGGGAAGCTATGTTTGATGAATATGATATTTTTGTCCCCCAAGTTTTGATATGCAAAGTTGTTATGATGAAAGCATGCCTCCTATTTATGATGATTATATTGATGAAAGTGGATTTGGAAGAGTGTCAACTTTAGGAAGTAGTGATCCCACTATTTTGGAGGATATTGAATCTTATTATGATAAATATGAAAGTGGATTTGGAAGAGTGTCAACTTTATTTAGTGATTCCACTATCTTGGGAGAGGTTTCAATCAATTATGATGAGAACGAAGTTGCTACTTATGATGATTATTGTGATGAAACTTATGCTATAAAAAGTAGTGATGATTATATTTACAAATCTTATCATGATTATGATTACCCTTTTTCTGAACATTACTCTTTTAATGTGGAAACAATTTTTAGTGTTCAGGTCTCTTATGATACTCCCACTATTCCGAATGAGAAGAATTTTGCTTATGTAGAGAGTAGTAAATTTTAATGTGGAAACAATTTGATCATGAAAATAATGCTTTAGGTGCTGGTTATATTGTTGAATTCATTCATGATGCTACAGAACATTATTATGAGGGAGGAACATATGCTTGTAGGAGTTGCAATAATGTCAAGTTTCCTCTCAATGTGCTTCAATTTTTGAACTTATGCTTGTTTTACCTTCCTATACTAGTTGATCATTGTTCCCATAAGTTGGTTGCTCACAAAATTCCTATGCATAGAAACTGGGTTAGACTTAAATGTGCTAGTCATATGCTTCATGATGCTCCCGTTATGTTTCAATTCTTATCTTTTATGAGAGCATCATTGCCATCATCATGCCTAGCTAGAAAGGCATTAAAGAAAATCGCTTGTTGGGAGACAGACCAATATTTATCCTTACTGTTTTTGTGTGTTCACATGATTATGCTACTGTAGTAATCATGTTTTATAGCTTTTGTTTCAATAAAGTGCCAAGTAAGACATTTAAGATAGCTTACGGTGATAGTTGTGTTGATCCTGCTGAGAATCAGAAACTTTTGCACCCAGTAAATTAGTTTTGTTAATTCACAGAAACGTGCTATTGATCTGATTCTTTTTGCTATGGATTGGTACACGAATTGCTTAGGACTTCCTAATTTGGTAGAAGTATTTGAGTTCCAGAAGTATACGTTTGATACAGATTGCTACAGACTTTCTGTTTTTGACAGTTCTGTTTTTTGTGTGTTCTTTGCTTATTTTGATGCATCTATGGCTAGTAAAATAGTTTATGAACCATAGAGAAGTTGGAATACAGTAGGTTTAACACCAAAATAAATAAAGAATGATTTCATTACAGTACCTTATGTGGTGGTTTTGTTTTCTTTCACTAACGGAGCTTATAAGATTTCCTGTTGAGTTTTGTGTTGTGAAGTTTTCAAGTTTTGGGTAAAGCTTTTATGGACTATGGAATAAGGTGTGGCAAGAGCCTAAGCTTGGGGATGCCCATGGAACCCCAAGATATTCAAGAATATCCAAAATCCTAAGCTTGGGGATGCCCCGGGAAGGCATCCCCTCTTTCGTCTTCGTTCATTGTAACTTTACTTGGAGCTATATTTTTATTCGCCACATGATATGTGTTTTGCTTGGAGCGTCATGTATTATATTAGTATTTGCTTTTTAGTTTACCAGAATCATCCTTGCTTTACACACCTTTTGGGAGAAGCCTATCTGATTAGAATTTGCTAGAATACTCTATGTGCTTCACTTATATCTTTTAAGCTTGATAGTTTTTGCTCTAGTGCTTCACTTATATTCTTTAGAGCACGGTGGTGTCTTAATTTTGAAGAAATTTCTAGTCTCTCATGCCTCACTTATATCTTTTTGAGAGTCTTTTAGAACAGCATGGTATTTGCTATAGTTACAAAGTTGGTCCTAGAATGATGAGCATCCAAGTTGGGTATAATAAAAACTATCATAGAAAAAGAATTGGATGCTATGATCAATTTGATGCTTGATAATTGTTTTGAGATATAAAGGTAGTAACGTTAGGGTCATGCTAGTGGGTAATTATGAAATTGAGAAATACTTTTGTTGAAGTTGGCAAGTCCTGTAGCATGCACGTATGGTAAAAGTTGTGTGAAAAATTTGTTGCATGAGGTGCTCTTTTGATTGTCTTCCTTATGAGTGGCAGCCGGGGATGAGCAATGCTCTTTTCCTACCAATCTATCTCTCTTGGGGCATGCGTAGTAGTACTTTGCTTCGAGGGCTAAGTAGGCTTTTGCAATAAGTATATGAGTTCTTTTTGACTAATGTGACTCCATAGATATATGCACACTCATCCTTCCACTTTGCTAGCCTTTATTATTACCGCGCAACTTTCGCCGGTATCATGAACCCTGTATTTACCTTCCTCAAAACAGCCACCATACCTACCTATTATGGCATTTCCATAGCCATTCCGAGATATATTGCCATGCAACTTTCCACCATTCCGTTTATTATGACATGTTCCATCATTGTCATAGTGCTCTTTGCATGATCATGTAGTTGACATCGTATTTGTGGCAAGGCCACTTTCATAATTTTCATACATGTCGCTCTTGATTCATTGCATATCCCGGTACACCGCCAGAGGCATTCATATAGAGTCATATCTTGTTCTAGCTTTGAGTTGTAATTCTTGAGTTGTAAATCCATAAAAGTGTGATGATCTTCATTATTAGAGCATTGCCCTAGTGAGGAAAGGATGATGAAGGCCATGATTCCCCCACAAGTCGGGATGAGACTTCGGACTTTACAAAAAGAAGAGAAAGGCCAAAAAGAAAAGGAAAAAAAAAGAAAGGCCAAAGAAAAAAAGAAAAAAAATGGAAAAAAAAGAAGAAAAGAAAAATAAAATAAAATGAGAGAAAAAGAGAGAAGGGACAATGCTACTATCTCTTTTTCCACACTTGTGCTTCAAAATAGCACCATGATCTTCATGATAGAGAGTCTCCTATGTTGTCACTTTCATATACTAGTGGGAATTTTTCATTATAGAACTTGGCTTGTATATTCCAATGATGGGCTTCCTCAAAATGCCCTAGGTCTTCATGAGCAAGCAAGTTGGATGCACACCCACTTAGTTTCTTTTGTTGAGCTTTCATATATTTATAGCTCTAGTGCATCTGTTGCATGGCAATCCCTACTCACTCACATTGATATCTATTAATGGGCATCTCTATATAGCCTGTTAATATGCCTAGTTGATGTGAGACTATCTTCTCCCTTTTTTTCCTCACAAGCACCACCATATACCACCATAGTGCTATGTCCATGGCTTGCGCTCATATATTGCGTAAGAGTTGAAAAAGCTGAAGCGCGTTAAAAAGTATGAAACAATTGCTTGGCTCGTCATCGGGGTTGTGCATGATGGGAGTATTTTGTGTAATGAAAATGAAGCATGGCCTAACTATATGATTTTGTAGGGATAAGCTTTCTTTGGCTATGTTATTTTGATAGGACATGATTATTTGTTAGTATGCTTTGAAGCATTATTATTTTTATGTTTTATAAGATTTTATCTTGAATCATTTGGATCTGAACATTCATGCCCCAATAAAGAAAATTACATTGAGAACTATGCTAGGTAGCATTCCACATCAAAAATTCTGTTTTTATCATTTACCTACTCGAGGATGAGGAGGTATTAAGCTTGGGGATGCTTGATACATCTCCAATGTATCTATAATTTTTGATTGTTCCATGCTATTATATTACCGTTTTTGGATGTTTATGGGCTTTATTATACACTTTTATATTATTTTTGGGACTAACCTATTAACCGAAGGTCCAACCCATATTGCTGTTTTATTGCCTATTTCAGTATTTCGAAGAAAAGGAATATCAAACGGAGTCCAAACGGAATGAAACCTTCGGCATCGTGATATTTTGGAAGAATATGATCCTGGAGACTTGGAGTTCATGTCAGAAGATCCTCGAGGCAGCCATGAGATAGGAGGGCGCCCCCCCTATAGGGCGCGCCCCCTATCTCGTGGGCCCCTCGAGCACCTCCTGACCGACTTCTTTTGCCTATATAAGCCTACGTACCCTAAAACCATCGAATATCAAGATAGATTGGGAGTTCCGCCGCCGCAAGCCTCTGTAGCCACCAAAAATCTCTCGGGAGCCTGTTTCGGCACCCTGCCGAAGGGGGAACCCATCACCGGTGGCCATCTTCATCATCCCGGCGCTCTCCATGACGAGGAGGGAGTAGTTCACCCTCGGGGCTGAGGGTATGTACCAGTAGCTATGTGTTTGATCTCTCTCTCTCTCTCTCTCGTGTTCTCTCTATGGCATGATCTTGATGTATCGCGAGCTTTGTTATTATAGTTGGATCTTATGATGTTTCTCCCCCTCTACTCTCTTGTGATGAATTGGGTTTCCCTCTTGAAGTTATCTTATTGGATTGAGTCTTTACTTTGCGAACACTTGATGTATGTCTTGCCATGTTTATCTGTGGTGACAATGGGATGTCATGTGCCACTTGATGTATGTTTTGGTGACCAACTTGCGGGTTCCGCCCATGAACCTATGCATAGGGGTTGACACACGTTTTCTTGACTCTCCGGTAGAAACTTTGGGGCACTCTTTGAAGCACTTTGTGTTGGTTGGATGAATTTGAGATTGTGTGACGCATATCATATAATCATGCCCACGGATACTTCAGGTGACAATGGAGTATCTAGGTGACATTAGGGTTTTTGTTGATTTGTGTCTTAAGGTGTTATTCTAGTGCGAACTCTTGAATAGATCGATCCGAAAGAATAACTTTGTGGTGGTTTCGTACCCTACCATAATCTCTACGTTTGTTCTCCGCTATTAGTGGCTTTGGAGTGACTCTTTGTTGCATTTTGAGGGATTGTTATATGATCTATCTATGTTATTATTGTTGAGAGAACTTGCACTAGTGAAAGTATGAACCCTAGGCGTTGTTTCCTATCATTGCAATACCGTTTACGCTCACTTTTATCATTAGTTACCTTGCTGTTTTTATATTTTCAGATTACAAAAACCTATATCTACCATCCATATTGGACTTGTATCACCATCTCTTCGCCGAACTAGTGTACCTATACAATTTACCATTGTATTGGGTGTGTTGGGGGCACAAGAGACTCTTTGTTATTTGGTTGCAGGGTTGTTTGAGAGAGACCATCTTCATCCTATGCTTCCCATGGATTGATAAACCTTAGGTCATCCACTTGAGGGAAATTTGCTACTGTCCTACAAACCTGTGCACTTGCAGGCCCAACAACGTCTACAAGAAGAAGGTTGTGTAGTAGACATCATTATGCGGTTCGACCGATAAAGATCTTCGTAGAATATGTTTGAGCCAATATGGGCATCCAGGTTCCGCTATTGGTTATTGACCAGAGAGGTGTCTTGGTCATGTCTACATAGTTCTCAAACCCATAGGGTCCGCACGCTTAACGTTCGTTGATGATATAGTATTATATGAGTTATGTATGTTGGTGACCAAATGTTGTTCGGAGTCCCGGATGAGATCACGGACATGACGAGGAGCTCTGGAATAGTCCGGAGGTAAAGCTTCATATATTGGATGATATGGTTAGGCCAAGGGGTCAGGCCCATGGGGCTATAAGTCGGTGCAAAAGGAGTTTTGCGGAGGCCAGGAGCCAAACGCCGGAGACACTGGCGTCTGGCCCTAGGCCAGATGCCGAGGCCCGTGGTGTCTGGACCAGACGCCAAGGATTGTGGCATTTGGTCCTGGAGTCCGAGTGGGACTCTTGCCTTTCGGGCAAAACCGACTTTGAGGAGGCTTTTGCTCCAAGTTTCGACCCCAGGGCTCAACATATAAATAGAGGGACAGGGCTAGCACCAGAGACACATGAAGAAATACCAAGCTGTGTGCCGGAAACCCCGTCCCCTCTAGTTTATCCTCTGTCATAGTTTCCGTAGTGCTTAGGCGAAGCCCTGCGGAGATTGTTCTTCACCAACACCGTCACCACGTCGTCATGCTACTGGAACTCATCTACTACTTCGCCCGTCTTGTTGGATCGAGAAGGAGAGGACGTCATCAAGCTGAACGTGTGCTGAACGCAGAGGTGCCGTAGTTTCGGTACTTGATCGGGACGGATCGTGAAGGTGTACGACTATATCAACCACGTTGATAAACGCTTCCGCTTAGCGATCTTCAAGGGTATGAAGATACACTCTTCCCTCTCGTTGCTATGCATCACCATGATCTTGCGTGTGCGTAGGAATTTTTTTTGAAATTACTACGTTCCCCAACACGAAATGCATTTGCAACACAGCTTCGCCGACCACTATTATCATTGCCAAGATCAATGAGGAGGCCCATCTTTGGGCGTTGGTGGGAGCCAAACAAATGAGTGCAATTATGTCACGAGAGCAGTCTATTATTTTGCCGCTTTGCAGCTTTTGTCTAAACCTTCTCCTTAATTAATGAAATTGGTAAGTCTTTTGTCTTGTTTCAAAAAAAATATTGACAAAACAGGTAGAGGACAAATGTATGAATCTACATATACATATGACAATGACTTTCACCAATTCATAAACACTACTTACTAGCAACAATGTTCGTGTCTTTTGTTCAAAACAAAAAACAATGATTGTCTTTAGATGGGAGGGAACCAGTATGACATGACACTTTAATCCAATATAAATTAGACAACAAATATGGCCATAAATCACAAGTACCCATTGAGGACTGCTATTTCCTCCATACTTACAAATCACAGCTGATCTTGTGGTGGCATTTCGATGTTTTTATGAATTTAAGGGAAGGTTTTACATATCAATGTAGCTTTGACTAACACAAACTTGGACCAGCTTGTGTTCTTCGGCCATGACACATGGAGCTTCACCAGATAACCACTAATTGCCTGGCCGATAGAAAGCCATAAACTCATACTCCCTTCATTTTTATTTACTCCGCGTATTAGCTTTGATCAAAGTAACAAAGTTTATAGACAAAATATTAACATATACAAGAACAAATTAATACCGTTAGATTCTTTATTGAATGTACTTTCACATTATATAGATTTGTTCTGGTAAATGACTATATTGTTTACTCTAAACTTGTAGAATTTTACGAAGTTTGACTTCAGTCAAATTTAATATGCAGAGTAAATAAAATTAGAGGGAGTACATGAAACCTAGTCATTTGAATTTAGTTAAAACCAAGTTACCTCAATATAGTCTCACATGTGTTTTTGATAAAGGGCGCTTTTATTATCTCAAAATGTAGCATCAAAGTATTACAAAGCATTAAGAGTATCAGTATCACTCGGCCTCTGCATAACTAGGATGCACACAGCCAAGAACCAGTAGTCTGATAAGTAGAAAGATAAAAGACCAACAATTCGGCAACAGTAGAGTCCATAGACCGACACTATGCCTATGTCGAAAGAGATGGTGGACCGAGCCGGAGATTATGCTGCCATCCATGTTGGGTAAAAACCTCCGTAGCCACCTGCTCCAACAGCGTACACACCGCCTTGAACAGCGGTTGGTACTCCGCTCGTTGTAGCGTACACCATGTACGAAGCGAGTGCGTACAACGGAAAATAATCTGCAAAGGAGAAACAGTTTTGTCATTAAAAACAACATCATTTCTACATAGCCAAAGCGACCATAGTAAGGCATACGCTCCCACCCTTATTAGCATTTTGTACCTATTTGAAATACTGTCCAGCCAATGACCAAAAATATTGGCAACACTTGTGGGCAGATACAAATTTGACGCTATTTGGATGGCTGACCACGTAGAACGCGCAAACTTACAGTGAAAAAAGAGGTGTTTAATTGTCTCGTCGTGAGTACAAAAACAACACTTCTTACTTCCCGACCAGTTGCGTCGTGCGAGGTTGTCTTTTGTTAGCACAACTCCCCTACGGAGATACCACATGAATATTTTGACTTTAAGTGGTACCTTCGCTTTCCAATTTTTTTTGTTATTACTCACCGGTACCTTAGAATGCGTTAGTGCACGATACATAGAGTCTACTGTGAAAGACCCCGATGTAGTAAGGTTCCAGCGAAACACATCACGACCTTGTGTCAGGAAAATCAAATCCAGATGGGACAATAGACTATTCCATGACATAAGTCGGTTGCCGATCAAATACCGCCTGAAAGAAATATTTGGCGGGGATGAGCTGAGCACTTGCGCAATAGTATTATTCTTATCGCGCGCAATGTTGTATAAGGCTGGGTATTGTTCTCGGAGGCTAGCATTGCCTAGACAGATGTCTTCCCAAAAACGAATCTCTGACCCGTCCTTTATCGCGAAAGACCCAAAGCGAAAGAGATGTTTCTTTGCCGCCATTAGGCCGGCCCAAAAGTGCGAGTCTCCAGGTTTCCAATATACCTGAGACACCCTCTTTTGGCCTATATACTTATTGCGCAGCATGGTTTGCCAAACATCATCCTCAGTAAGAAGTTTGAACAATCATTTACTAAGTAGGGCCTCATTCTTGACCTGTAGGTCATGAATACCGAGGCTGCCCTGGCCTTTCGGCCTACAAACCACACTCCATTTGGCCAGCCTATATTTTTTCTTCTCACCATCTCCTTGCCAAAAGAACCTGGACCTAAAATAGTCCAGTCTTTGCAACACCCCTTTTGGGAGCTGGAAGAATGAAAGCATATAGAGAACCATATTTGTGAGGACAGAGTTTATTAAAACCAATCGTCCAGTCTCACATGTGTATGTTGCTTGAATTCATGAACAATGTTATAGTGATAAATCATGGGTTCCTAGTTTCACATAAAGTTCAGGCATAAATGGGATTATCCATCAGGGAAACCAGATGTACCAACGTGAGGAGGGTCAACATTACAAAAAAGTCAGATGTTCTAGTTTGTATCGCGTCTGGGGCATTTTCCCATGAGCGTCAGGCGGATGCCATGCTAGCGGCACCATCAATGACCAGGACCGTGACCGGTCAAAGATGCCTTGGCGTATGGTGGCTTTACGTGTAGATCAGGCCCCTCCCAATGCTTCACCTTGTACAGGTGCTAAGCCTTCCACGTAGGCAAAAAATCTGATGTGGCAAGTTATTTAAGAGCAAGTATAATAGTACACAGTCAGCAGGCTATAATACATCAGAGGTCATCAAAATCCCAGGTGGAGGAGAGAGAAAGCATGAAAGAGAAGGCAGCGGGCGCTTCGCTAGTCACCGGGCTGCAGCGCAACAAACGAGAAAAAGGAAGTTGCATGCAGCGGCGTGAGAGCTAAAAGGCCGGCGTTACTTCCTCTCTTCCAATCAGACGTATTTCATTGCCTTCCTTTGCATGCAAGCATTAATTGCTACATTCAGTCTAATAGCTAGCTTATAGTCAATCTATTATACTAGTGGGCTTTTAAGAAGGCTTTAAGTGACATGGCATTAGAATATTGCCGGCGTTCTGGGAACGGGGGTCCCAGACTTACCTGCCTTTGGCCTGCTGCGTGGCTCGAGGGAGGCCCAGCACAGCCCATCTTCATCAACAGACCAAGCCTCACGGGGCGGACGACAAGGAGCTTCCTCAGGCACGGCCTCATCAGGTGGGCTCGCGAGAAGGCATAGAGTTCAAGGCGGGATACCTCGTGAGGTGCCCATGACGCAAGCCATGACGACCAAGGGCGCCAGTCAGGCGCCAGCCCGCGCTGTGTCCTCCTTTCCTCTTTGGTGCAAAGGGAGCAAGCGCAGGCGAGAGCATCAAGCAAAGGCATCCATTTCGGTGCAACAAGACCAAGACCAGCCCAACGGCAGGGAAGAAGTAATTGTGGAGCCCAAGCAGGCATCACCACCAGAGCCTTTGACACGCGAGGACCAACTTTAGTCAGGATAAGTGTACCCGCTGTTCCCCTTCAAAATGGCCAATTGTTGGCGCCCTTCCCTCTCAATATTTGGGAAGAGGCCCAGGACCTTTGCCTATAAATAGGACTAGCCACCCCCAGGGTAGGGGATCCGGGATCTGGACCTGACCTAGCATCAAGAATCCAAGAGCCAGAACCAAGTAGCACCAGCCAAGAACAGACCCTCGCGAGGCTGTTCTTCCTTGTATTGTTCATCATCAGCCCAAGAGGCAATCCACCACACCACACACTGGAGTAGGGTATTACACCACAATGGTGGCCTGAACCAGTATAAATCTTGTGTCTCTTGTGTTGTTCTGTTTGGTAGTTTAGATCCTAGCGATTCGGCGAGGAACAGGCAGGCAGAGGGTTGAATCTTCGCGCGCACCCCAGAGTTCGAACCTCAAGGGTCTACCGGAACCCAAAATCCGACATTTGGCGCGCCAGGTAGGGGTGCGCCAGAATTTGCCTTCCGTCGTCTCGTTCTTCTCCGACCGTCGTATCCATGTCTGACGCTCGTCGGGCTCGCGCCGAGCGCCGAGCCGCCCTCGCTTCCCACGTCGCCCAGACGGCTCCCGTCGGGGGGCGCCCTCGTCGTTCCCCATCACCTGCCGTTAACGCCGCCACCGGCCCGACGGGGAATGAACAACAAGCAACGTCCTAGCATCCATCCATGAGGCGAGACGGCCGCACTGCCACACCCTCGCTCACCCCCGCTGGTTCTTCGTCACGCGCGCCCCGCGCGACCATGGAGGCCCGAGCTGCGCTCATCGCGGCAAACGAGCTCCTGCGCTACCGCCCCATCGATGACGTCAACGAAGAGTGGCTCGACCGAGTCGCCGAACTTGTCCGCGCCGCCGGGGGCTCCCCCGCGCCGTCCTTCTCACTGCACCGCGCCCCGCCCTGCGCAGGCTATGAAGCTCCTGGGGCGCCTCAGCCGCCTCCGCCTCAAGAAGGCACCCTGGCCCAAAGGCGCGCGGCCCCTGGGTGGAACCCGCTCCGTCAGGCGCCAGCGCGGCAAGAGCAGAGCTGCCAAGAAGTCCCTCGCCCTCGAGAAGCTGCCCGAGCGTTCCCTGCTCCAGCACGTCAAGACCCTGCGCTGCCCCCAGCTGCGGCGCATGGGGACCGGCAGGACCAAGCTCTCCGTCGCCCAAGGCCTCCTGTGGCCACGGCTGGCTGCCGCGCCTTCACCTTCGAGCTACGCAGCGTCGCATGGCCCGGCAAGTACAAGCCAGACCTGCCTCCTCGCTACGACGGCATGGCTGACCCTGCAGAGTTCCTCCAGCTCTACGAGTTGGGCATCGAGGCTGCCAACGGGGACGATAAGGTCATGGCAAACTGGTTTCCCATGGCGCTCAAGGACGGAGCCCACACCTGGCTCCTGAATCTGGCCCCAGGCACAATCTCCTCCTGGGACGAGATGCGCACCCGCTTCATCGCCAACTTCCAGGGTACCCGCGACCGGCCACCTGCCGTGAGCGACATGCGCCGTATCAAGCAACAACCAGGGGAAACCCTGCAGAAGTACATCCAGCGCTTCAACAACGCGTGCCTCAAGATCCCCAGGGTGACGGAGGAGGCCATCATCTCAGCCTTCTCCGACGGTGTGTTGCGACATCAAGATGAAGGAGGAGTTGGCGATGCATGAAGACCTGTGCACCTCCTTGGAGCTGTTCAACTTGGCGACCAAGTGCGCCAGGGCTGAGGAGGGACGCCTCTCCCTCCTCGAGCTGCCTGCCGCAGACACAGAAGAGAAGAAGCCCAAGGCCAAGGACGTGAAGCGCAAGGGGGCTGCCGTACTCACGGACGAGCCAAACACCAAGCGGGGCAGAGATCAGCCTGAATCCTCCAAGGGCAGTCGGTACTACGTGTACCATGACCTCCATACCCACAACACCAATGAATGTCAAGAGCTCCGGGCCGTGCGTGAAGGAAGGGTCTGAAGGAAATATGCCCTAGAGGCAATAATAAAGTTATTATTTATTTCCTCATATCATGATAAATGTTTATTATTCATGCTAGAATTGTATTAACCGGAAACATGATACATGTGTGAATACATAGACAAACATATAGTCACTAGTATGCCTCTACTTGACTAGCTCATTAATCAAAGATGGTTATGTTTCCTAACCATAGACATGTGTTGTCATTTGATTAACGGGATCACATCATTAGGAGAATGATGTGATTGACATGACCCATTCCGTTAGCCTAGCACTTGATCGTTTAGTATATTGCTATTGCTTTCTTCATGACTTATACATGTTCCTGTAACTATGAGAATTATGCAACTCCCTTTTACCGGAGGAACACTTTGGGTAGTACCAAGTGTCACAACGTAACCGGGTGATTTCGGAGAAAACCGGAGCGCCGGGGGGGTTACCGGAACCCCCCGGGAGAGTAATGGGCCTTATGGGTCTAAGGGGAAAGGAGAGAGGGGCGGCCAGCATGGGCCGCGCGCCCCCTCCCCCCTCTGGTCCGAATTGGACTAAGAGGGGGGGGGGCACCCCCCCTTTCCTTCCCCCTCTCCCCCTTCCTTCCTCCTCCTAGTAGGAGTAGGAAAGGAGGAGTCCTACTCCTACTAGGAGGAGGATTCCTCCTCCTTGGCGCGCCCCAAGGGGCCGGCCGGCCTCCCCCCTTGCCCTTTATCTACGGGGGTGGGGGGGCACCCCAAAAGACACACAAGTTGATCTACGGATCGTTCCTTAGCCGTGTGCGGTGCCCCCCTCCACCATATTCCACCTCGGTCATATCGTCGCGGAGTTTAGGCGAAGCCCTGCGCCGGTAGAACATCATCATCGTCACCACGCCGTCGTGCTGACGGAACTCATCTCCGGAGCTTTGTTGGATCGGAGCCAGGAGATCATCATCGAGCTGAACGTGTGTTGAACTCGGAGGTGCCGTACGTTCGGTGCTTGGATCGGTCGGATCGTGAAGACGTACGACTACATCAACCACGTTGTGCTAACGCTTCCGCTTACGGTCGACGAGGGTACATGGACAACACTCTCCCCTCTCGTTGCTATGTCATCACCATGATCTTGCGCGTGCGTAGGAATTTTTTTGAAATTACTACATTTCCCAACAGGGTCGGCAGACGTCCCGAACGCAGCGACCGGGGCTACGGCCGAGGAGGAGGAAGGAACGCAGGACGTTGGGAAGACCGCGGCCCGCGCCAAGGGTGGCGCGACCAACCTCGCGAGGATCGCTGGCAGGACCCGCCTCGCGAGGGAGGCTGGAGGGATCAGCCTCGCGAGGATCGCCAGCAAGGGAACGCAGGCCTCCCTCCGCTGCCGCCGCAGCCAAGGAGAAATGAAGACCGTCATCAGGACGAGGGGGCTGGGGGCTTCCAGGAACCACGTGCAATCGCCTGCATCCTGGGCGGAGCTCAAGCCCCAGCCTCTCAACGCATCTTCAAGAAGTTCGCCCGCGAAGTGAATGCAGTCCTCCCCAAGCTCGAGGCCACGCGCCCTCTCAGGTGGTCGGCATGCGCCATCACGTTCAGCTCAGCGGATCAGCTGAAGTGCGCGGCCACAGCCGGAGTCCTCCCGATGCTTTGTTCCCCAATCATCAGCAACGTGCTAGTCACCAGGACCCTCATCGACAGCGGAGCAGGGCTCAACATCCTGTCCATGGAAACGTTCAACAATCTCCAAGTGCCCTACAGCCAACTTCAGCCAACCAAGCCTTTCTCCGGAGTCACCGATGGCTCCACGGTCGCGATTGGGCAGGTCCGCCTTCCTATCACCTTCGGGGCACGCGACAACTACCGCATCGAGCTCATCAACTTCGACGTCGCCCACATTCGCCTGCCATACAACGCCATCCTCGGGTACCCGGCGCTGGCCAGGTTCATGGCCGTAACCCACCACGGCTACAACGTCCTCAAGATGCCAGGAAGTGGCGGGGTCATCACAGTGCCCTACGAAGAGAGGGACGCAGTCTGCTCCCTGAAGCGAGCTTTTCAGGCCGCATCACTGGAAGACCCGGATCGTGGAAGCAGGAGGCTTCCAGAGGCCGCCCCCAAGAAGAAGAAGACATCGACCGGCCCGGCCCCTCAGGAGGCAGGCCCCTCAGGGCCCGCGCCTGCTCAGGGGGAGCCTCCTTCCATCGCGTAGGGAAGTGCGCCCGGCGCCCTCCTCAGGCAGGGCTCGGGGGCTCTCCCCTGGAGGGCCGCCGACCTCGCCGAGGTCACGAGGGAGGCGCTTGGGCACCACGTGGAGGCGTGTTTCGAAGCACATTTCCCTCAAGAAGGAGCAAGGCAAGGAGGGTCGAACCCTCAGGAGTTCGTCAGCAAGGCCATTCAGGAGCTATAGGAGTCCAGAGTCATGAGAGGCAGCCGCCGCCTACCCGCTGTGGCCCCCCATCCAGGCGAGGATGGTGGGCTGCATGTCTGCATCAACATACCGGGGCTCAACCGAGCCGCGTCTCAGGAGTGCCTCTGGCCCTCGCGAGTGGGACGCTGCGAGGGTCCGCCCCACAGCTACGTGCGCATGCCTTATGGCTTGCCGAACGCGGCCGCTACGCACCAGCGCCTCATGAGGGCCATCCTGGAGGCTCAAGAGGTCAGGCATGCCGCAACCCTGGCGGAGATGGAGATGGCCCGTGAGGAGCCGCCAGCGCCTCCGGAGGCCCCTGGGCCTGGGGGCTCATGAGGATCGGCTCCCGCAGCCCATCGAGTGTGCTACACCAACACCCCTTCGTCCCCAACATCATCAGGTGACATCTTTCGAGTTTCATTTCCGGCTGGGAGCGCCCACAGGGCCGCATTATTCCCAGGCCGCGTGGGTCCGTCCCTGTGGCATGTATCCCTTTTGTTTCATGTTCTTAGCTTACCTTATTGGGGGCGCCCCTCGGGCTGCATCATCCCCAAGTCGCTCGGGCCTGACCTAGCGGCGTGTACCTTTCTTGCGTTTATCTTAGGGCTATGCTTTCGACCCACCATGCTTGTTATTTGGTGCCTTTTTCTCCTGGGTGTCGGAATCTTGGGCGTTAAAGGGGGGTGCCTGAGCATCGCGACTCAGGGCTCCTACCGGTTCTCCGGCCCTCACCCTCTGGTCTTGTCCGCAGCATCGCGACCTGGCATGCCAGCGACGGCTGAGACCAGCCCGAGAGACGGGACCCAAGGACGTAGAGTTTCGACATCTAACCCAGCTTGCGCGTTAAAGGGGGGGTGCCTGAGCATCGCGACTCAGGGCTCCTACCGGCTCTCCGGCCCTCACCCTCTGGTCCTGTCCACAGCATCGCGACCTGGCATGCCAGTGACGGCTGAGACCAGCCCGAGAGCCGGGACCCGAGGACGTAGAGTTTCGACATCTAACCCAGCTTGCGCGTTAAAGGGGGGGTGCCTGAGCATCGCGACTCAGGGCTCCTACCGGCTCTCCGGCCCTCACCCTCTGGTCTTGTCCACGGCATCGCGACCTGGCATGCCAGCGACGGCTGAGACCAGCTCGAGAGCCGGGACCCGAGGACGTAGAGCACCGGCATCTGGCCAAATTTGCAGGAACACACTCCAAGAAAAGGCCCAGAGCCAGGCGCAACCCGCCTTGAGGTAGGGCCCCGTGAGTCCCGCGCTGGCCCACGGGTGCCCATATACACCTCGTCAAGCCCTACCATGCCAGCCACATGTTAGGGTGGGGCTGTATACGCCCCGGGGTCTCCTCTCGGAGGGGAGCCCCCTCCCACGCACCAGTGGAAGCACCATGCTCCGCGCTAGCTGACGACACTACCGAGGAGCGGCTATGCCCGTACACATATGGAAGCGCTATGCTCCGCGCTGGTGATAAACAACTGAGGGTGGCCCCCGGGCCGCATCAAACTCAGGGAGCCCAGAGCTCAGTGTCTGGCCTCATCGCAACGCCTCCCCTCGGGAGTGCCGCACGAAGGGGCTAGGCACGGGGGCCGCGCCTGGGTCACGCCCAGACGCCCGCCACCTGGCCAGGCCCCCCCGGGCCTGGTTCGTCGCACGTCCCTCCCCGAGCGGAGCCAAGGTACGAAGGCTGTTTGAGCATCAAGGGGGACTCCTGAGAATCGCGACTCAGGAGCCTAACTGGTCACGTAGCCCCTCACTCCTTAGTTCCGAAAGGCTAACGGCGGTTGAGGTATGCGCGGGGCCGGGCTCTGCAGACGTAGAACGGCATATCCACCCACATTTCACCTCCGTACTTGTTGTTCGAGCGCCAAGGGGGACTCCTGAGCATCGCGACTCAGGAGCCTAACTTGTCACGTAGCCCCTCACTCCTTGGTCCCATCCTGGTTTCCGGTCGGGACTAATGGCGGCTGAGGTATGCGCGGGGCCGGGCTCTGCCGGCGTAGAACATAAGCAAGTAGGAAGTAATAGCGCAAATTTCAGGGAATTCAAAAGCAAATATTACAGTCCATACTGTTATCACAGCACCAAATGCAAGTTTTAACACCTCCCCGAGGCATGGTACATGCGCAGGAATTAAAAGCAGGACGGGAGCCACGACGGAGTCACTTGCCGGCGGTGGAACTGTGCGGAGCAGGTTCGCCTTGTGGAGCAGTAGGTCCAGCAGCGCTCTGCCTCGGCTTGGTGCTGAAGGCCCGGAACTTCCCCAGCAGGGCCTCCGCATGGCCCTTCACGGCCTCAGTAGCAGCAGCGGCATGCTCGCCGCTCGCTGGCTCCAGCAGGCTGTCGAGGTCGATGGTGGGGTCGTGAAGATAGATGTGGGTGAAGACCCGCGTCAGTGCTGCGGAAGACAAGACGCGTGCCTCGGCCTCGGCCGTAGAGCCAAGGCCAAGGGTGACATCTTCAAGGGCGCGAACTAGGAAGGGAAGCAGCTTGGCGGGGCCATCCTCCTCGCCGGCCAGCGGGCTCTCAAGGCCGCTATCATAAAGCGTCTTCAATGAAGTACGAGCCTTCTCCTCCATATCCGCGAAGGCCACGCGATCCTCGGCGAGAACCCGGGCCTTGCCATCCAGCTCAACCTTCCTCGCCTCCAGCTCCTGCTCCAGCGCGCCTAGGCGGCCATGGCGCCTCTTGAGCTTGTCCTCCAGGCCCTTGACGACCGCCTCGCAAGCTTTCATACTTTCCTCCTGCTCTTGGCGAAGGCGGGCCTCCTCGGCAAGCTGGTTCTGCATGCCCTTCAGCTCGCTCTCCAGCATCTCACAGCGACCTCGGACACTAGCCATCTCCCCCAAGGCGGCGTTGCGGGAAACCTTCGCCCCGAGGACGGCCTGCTTCTCCTCGTCGCAAGCCGTTGAGGCCTGGACCAGCGCCGCCCGTATCGAAGCGTCAGAACGAATCCAGCCAGACGCCAGCTCCAAGCGCCCGGCCACTAGACGAGGGTCGGCGCCCAGAAGATCCTACCGTAGACGGTCCAGTTCGGCAATGGCGTGATCCAGAACAGTAGTCGGGGAAGCAGCAGTCGGTGGAGTAGGAGGAGAAGACGGCAGCGTGACCACAGTATCCTGAGGCGGAACCAGCTGCGCCACGACGGCTGTGGAGGCAGCATCAGGTAAGGGCACCTCGGGAGTCGCCTGGGCCATGGGGGCTGAGCTCGCCCCAGCAGGCTCAGCCTGGCCTCGCGAGGACGCCCGGGCAGGAGAGGCCCGTGCGTCGCAGTCGCCTCCTTTCTCGGGCGGAGGCACTGCCACGGATGGGACCTCAGGAGCTCCCTTCGACTTCTTTGCCACGGGCACCAGCCTAGCCGGGAGACACGAACATCAAGCCTCAGCAACAGAACAATAATCAAGACAGGAATCAAGCACTTACAGGTCGTCGCTTGCGGGCTCGAGCAGCCTCCGGCCGTACTTAAAGCCTGAGAGCCGGCTGCTGGGATCAGCTTCAAGGAGCTCGGGAGCAGGAGGTGCGCCTGTGGATCGCCTCGGGGCTGGGGCAGACCCGCAGGGGATCAGCCCAGTCCGGTCCTTCTTTGGGATCGGAGGCAGGATCCCGCCGCCCTGCTCATCCTCATCCTCGTCGTTGTCACTCTGGTAGAGGCGGAGAGTGCGGGACCTGCGCCTAAGGGGAGGAGCCCTTGACTCCGCCTCGTAGTCAATCCCCTCTTCCCGCTCCCCTTCTTCCTTCTCTTCGCTGGGGTCGCCGGAGGACATGTCCACCAGGTCCTCTAGAGCCTCCGCGGGCACGGGCCCGTCCCCGTTGAAGACGGGCATGGACCCCACTACCTGCTCCCAGTCCTCGCAGAGGAACAGGGGCGTAGGAGCACCCTCCAGCCTTGCCACGTCGCCCCCAACCAAGGACTGGAGGACCGCAGCCAGATCTTCATCGGCCAAGACCGCGGGGCTCGGGTGGGGCCTCTACATTGGAAGTGAGTACTGACGCAGTGGAGCCAGCTGGAGCTCCAGGAATTCCCTCAGCAGTGATGCACCGGTCAGCTTCGCCGCCGCCATGCTGGCCGCCCTCAGATCCGCGTCCATCTTCTCCAACACTGACTTCGCGCGGGGATCCACGAGCTCCACTCGGGACCAGTCGTCAGAGCTAGCGGGGTGCCCCGTGGGCAGGATCAGCCGAGGGTGGATGTGCCCAGCATCCACCAAGACCCACTTGCTCCTGAAGCCCTCAAACCTTTTCCCAGGATTCGAAATGGCGATGGAGCCGCCGTACGCGACGAAGCTCGCGCACGCAGAGACAGAACCGCGGGAGGTCCGGAGGGAGAAGTAGTGGCGCAGCAAGGCCACTAAGGGTTTCACCCCTACGTGAGCCTCACAATAGTAGGCGAAGATTGCCAGAAGAAGGACGGAGTTGGGATGGAGGTGCAGAGCTTGAAGGTTATAGTGGCGGAGGACAGAGAAGAAGAACTCGGAAAAGGGAGGCACCAGACCGGCGATAATGGCGCTCACGAAGAGCGGACAGAAGGTGCTCCCTCGGCCTTCAGGAACGGCAGAGCCGGCCTTGAACACCTTCGCCCCGTCAACGCCCTGCGCCGCCGCCATCTGACGCACCCGGGCAAGGCTCGCCTCAGACACGTTCGGCGAGTCCAGGGCGGACGAGTACCAAGCTCTGACCGGGGCTTGGTGAGGCGCCATATCTGGCTAGGGCGCGCAGATGGAGTAGATCTGAAGATTGCGGAAGCTGGGAGGAGAGGCGCAAGAAAGGGGGTCTGAGCAGCAATTGGAGGAAGCAAAGGAGGCAAGGGACAGATGCCGCTCATTTATCGACCAGAGCGGTTGCAGAGGCGCCCACGTCCAATCAACCGCCACGCGGCGCCCAAGGCCACAGGCTGTTAGGGCCCGTGACGCTTCGCACTTGCCCTTTCGCCTCTCTACTCGGCCAAGTCTGGGCGCGCCGTGGGCCCGGGGGCTACTGTCGACGTTCTGGGAACGGGGGTCCCCAGACTTGCCTGCCTGCGACCTGCTGCATGGCACGAGGGAGGCCCAGCACAGCCCATCTTCATCAACATAAACTCAAGACCCTCGCGAGGGACCAAGCCTCGCGGGGCGGACGACAAGGAGCTTCCTCAGGCACGGCCTCATCAGGTGGGCTCGCGAGGAGGTGGACAGTTCAAGGCGGGATACCTCGCGAGGTGCCCATGACGCAAGCCATGACGACCAAGGGCGCCAGTCGGGCGCCAGCCCGCGCAGTGTCCTTCTTTCCTCTTTGGTGCAAAGGGAGCAAGCGCAGGCGAGAGCATCAAGCAAAGGCATCCATTTCGGTGCAACAAGACCAAGACTAGCCCAACGGCAGGGAAGAAGTCATTGTGGAGCCCAAGCAGGCGTCACCACCAGAGCCTTTGACAGGCGAGGACCAACTTTAGTCAGGATAAGTGTACCCGCTGTTCCCCTTCAAAATGGCCAATTGTTGGCGCCCTTCCCTCTCAATATTTGGGAAGAGGCCCAGGGCCTTTGCCTATAAATAGGGCTAGCCACCCCCAGGGTAGGGGATCTGGGATCTGGACCTGACCTAACATCAAGAATCCAAGAGTCAGAACCAAGTAGCACCAGCCAAGAACAGACCCTCACGAGGTTGTTCTTCCTTGTATTGTTCATCATCAGCCCAAGAGGCAATCCACCACACCACACACTGAAGTAGGGTATTACACCACAATGATGGCCTGAACCAGTATAAATCTTGTGTCTCTTGTGTTGTTCTGTTTGGTAGTTTAGATCCTAGCGTTTCGGCGAGGAACAGGCAGACAGAGGGTTGAATCTCCGCGCGCATCCCAGAGTTTGAACCTTAAGGCTCTGCCGGAACTCGAAATCCGACAAATATAGCCAGCACCCGGCTATGTTATTAGCCAAGCTCTAAGAGGAGAGAGATGAGTGTGGTGACCCCAAGAAGAAACAATGCTAAGTGCGTGAACCTAGACAAAACATTTAAAGGAAGAAAACTCACCAATACATGAAGAGCTTTAGTTGCTAAATCATTAAATGAAGCAAGCTTAGCAACCATAAAAGCAAGTATAATAGGTCCTTGTCAGCCGGCTACAAGTTGCTCCACGTCAACGAAATCTGAGTTGGAGGAAAGAGAAGGGATGAGAGAGAAGGGAGCGGGCGCTATGTATGCAGCCCGGCTGTAGCACAATAACCAAGGAACAAGAGCTTGCATGCAGCCTGTGTGATGGCTTTATGCTGGCGTTTCTTCCTCCCTTCCAATCTGTTGGCTTCTTTCTACCTCCATCACATGCAATCATTTAATACTTAGCCGGTCTAGTAATTAACCTATAGCCAATCTATTATATGAGTCTACTTTTACCAACATCAAGTTGTTCTATTAACCATGCTCTAAACTAAGCATCTGTGCATTGAGGAGTATAGTTGCTAAGATATTTAATGTGCTTAGCATCTCATCTAAGCACCATGCATCAGCAACCACCTTAGGCTTCTATCAGGAAGACGCCAATAAGGGATCCGAAATAAATTTTGGGGGTTCAGTGGACGATAAAAGATTCTTGGAGGATTTAGTAAAAATAACTTCAGTGAATAGTGAGATGCATATCTAATCAGTGAACAGTGAAGCTACCACCTACTCGTGCTCTGCTTAGAGATAGAGTTTATTAGCTGCAGACAACCGCACGAATCTTGGCAGGGTTGAACGGACAGGATGAAGAGGCTCTGTCCGGGGATCTACCACACCTTTACCCTTTCCTTTAGGCTAGTTAGACCATGTGCTGGTTGCTCAGGAATGGAGTCTGGCTCGCACACGACCACCGACGCATACTTCCTTCCCCGCCTGCAGATAGCGCACGCGCAGACGCAGCCGATCAACGCCGCGAGGAGGGCACCGGCGACCACTCCACCAACGACCGCAGCACTCTTCCTCTTGAACTCCCCTTGGTAGAGCTGCTTTTGTGGGATCCGCTGGTTGGCCCCGGCGAGGTTGTTGCTGCCGTACGTCTGGAGCTTGAACACCTCGAGCCCGTTGAGTATCGCCTTGTAGTACTGCGGCCTGGTGCTGGGGTCTGGGTGCAGCGCGACCCACATGTCCGTCTGGCCGGAGCCCGTCGTTACGACGAGGTAGTTGGTGTACACCGGAACCCCTATCCCTCCGCTCCACGTGATGACGTCCATCTGCTCCTGCGCCGTCTGGTTGTTGATGTAGATGTAGAAGGAGCGCTGGTTCACCTTGGTGATCGGGTACTGGATCTCGCAGAAGTGGAACCTCAGGAGGTAGTAGAACCCCGCGTCCACGGGCAGGATCCAGGTGAGGTTGTACTTCAGGTTGATCTGCGGATCCGGGCCCATGGACCTCGCCGACGCGTACACGCCCTCCGGCGCGATGTGCGGCGGAACGGACGGCGGGTATCGGATGGTGACGTCGCTGTCCTTCTTGGAAGAGACCCCGACGGCCGCTCCGAATATGTAAGGGAAGTCGGTGTCCCAGGTCCGGTAGAAGCGTCCGGAGTCGTCAGCCGGGGAGACGGCCGTGCCGCCGACGTTGAGGCGGTACATGGTCTGGAAGGCCGTGTCGGCGCGGATGGGCATCGGGTCAGGGCGCCCCCCGTTGGCAAAGGTCGGCACGGGCGCCGTGAACACGTCCGGCGTGGGCACGATCTCGATGCCGTTCACGAACGCGTAGTGGGAGGAGGCGCCGGTGGACGGGGCGAAGGTGACATCCAGCCTCCCCCTCGAGTTGACGATCACGGAGAACTCGCGGACGAGATAGGCGGCGTCGAGCGCGAGCGCGCTCTGGGACGCGTTGAAGTGGCGCAACAGCGTGACGCCGCCGGCCGTGACGCCGAAGAGGGCGCTCGAAGCGTTGCGGTTGCCGTAGTCGGCCGGGTAGAAGAAGAGGCGAAGGAACACGCGGCCGGGGCGGACGAGGAAGGTGTACGTGTGGCTCGACGCGAACACGCGCGCCATCAAGTAAGGCACGGAAGAAGGCAGCGATGGGTCTTGATACGACGCACGAGCCGCGACGCCGGCGTTCGTCGATGTCAAGAACTTGGACGTCGAATCACCGTCCCACGCACGACCGTCGGAGTCGGTGGCTGAGGCGGACGCGCCGCAGCTAAGGCGGACCTGCCCGGAGTCGGTGGAGTTGTTGCCACCGCCGTTCGCGGCGGCAAGGGACACGATTGTTAGCAGCAAGAGGCACGGAGGCACAGTCGAGTTGGCCATGGCCATGGGACTACTAGCTCCTAGGAAAGCTAGTGTAGTGGTGGCTCGCTGGTTGGCCTGTGATGATGCGCGCGCCTCACTTAGAATCACGATTGCGGTGGTGGTGTGGAAGCGATACTTATGGCAATACGGAAAATTGCACGGTATACCGGAACATCCTTAGTCGTTCCTCTCTACATTAAAATTAGCAGTAATGCTAAATGTACTAACGAGTTACAGGATTATACAAAGAGGTTAACTTGATTGGTCAATAGGTGAGAGAGGTGGCCCACCCCCTTAAAATCAGGAGGAGTGAAGTTTGTGATTGGTTAAGAGATGGAAAGAGCCTGTAAGATCATGTACTCTGTATTTGTTTGTAGGTCTAGCATTTTTGTAAAATTAGTGTTACTTTTTTATGAGATGTCAATCTTTCTAGATAAATATACACATCAGTACAATTGTACAAACAAAGAGGGCTCACAACAGTAGTATTTCGTGTTAGGTGAGAGAGAGAGAGGAGAGAAGTGTTGCATGCGTAGAGATTCACTCTCCAACTTAAGACTTACATTTCATTTTTCTTAATCAATTTAAATGTTTCGTAACATTTTGAATCAAAAAATCATTTTTGAAACTTTTTACATATTTAAATTCATGGCGAGTAGAAAAGCCGCCGCCGCCTCTTCGTCCTCCTCCTAAAAAATAACTAGGGTCCGTGCCTCTCTTCGGCGCCGCCACAGGTCCGCCTCGCCTCCGATGGCCCCAGGGCCATGGGACCGCGGTGGATCCTGGCAAGGGCTGGCGGGAGGGCTCCGTTGTTAGTTGTTATTTTAATTTTTGTTAAGGTCTGTGTTCTGCTCAGGAAAGGGAGACAGCGGCGGCTCCCTGAAGATGGAATAAAGGCCTCCTCGCCTAGCCCCCGTTTTGATGATGCGTCTAGCATCGTTGGTGGGTGTGTGTAGGTGTGTCTCCATCGAATCTATCCTCGGTGGATTTGCTTGGATCTGGTTATTGTTTGTCTATGTTCGTGTGTCTTCGGGTTGGATCCTTTCGATCTACGTTGTTCTTCATCAGCGGCGGTTGTTGTTCTGATGGGCTAGTGTTATGGGGCCTTAGTACGACGACTTCCCGATTGTCTACTACAACAAGTTGTGCCCGACTCCGGCGAGGGAGGAGCGATGACGGCAACGCACCTTCGGCTCGCTTCAATGCTTGTAGTCATCGCTAGGTGGTCTACGAATCAGGATGTAATTTTTATTATTTCTGGTGTTCGTTGTACTACCATGATTGAAGATGAATAGATCGAAAGTTTTTCACAAAAAAATAAATTCATGGCGAGTAGACCTCTAAAACAAGACCGGCCTTAAAATATATTTTGAACGAGTTTAAAATACCTATATCACAAATTTCACATATTTTGTAATAACATATTTCACTCATTTCAAAAAATATTTCATAATAACATATTTCAATCATTTTAAAACAAATTTCACACATGTTAAAACATATTTCACTCATTTTATATAACATATTTTACTTATTTTACTCATTTTAAAAAGATTTCATAATAACATATTGCACTCTTTTCAAAAAAGATTCCATATTAACATATTTCACTCATTTTAAAACAGATTTCAAACATTTTAAAACAGATTTCACATAAGTTAACATTTCAGCTTCGTATTGTTTTCATTTTCAGAACACACATTTTACCTTTCACTTCTTATTTCACTAATCACATTTTACTTTTCACTGCTCCGGTTCCCATCTTTTTGGCTATGGCATTAGTCTCCACAATGTGTAATGGGGGTGCCAGAAGCCAAAAGTCAATTTGGCAATGATATTTTCTATATATTGTGGATGCCCCTATTTCTCCAACGCGTTATGGTATGCACTGACAACAGTCAGCTATTGCTAAAAGCATCTCCTGGTTCTCGAAAAGAAGAAACTAAGAGTATCTTCTTCTTTTTCCGGAAAGCATCATCTCTACTATAAAAAATTATCGAAAGTACAAAGTATCCAAAACATACTTAAAATTATATCGAGATTCTGAGACCACCGAACAACCATTATTGCCGCCAGAACGAGCCGCCGACGCACCTTGTCGTCGCTCCCTCTACCGAGCCGGCTTGATCTTGTCGATGATAGCCGAGAAGTGTTCATGCACGTGGCCCTAAGGACCAACGCCCTGGAGCCACATTGTTGCCGTTAAATCCTTGAACAAAACTAAAGCACGTGACAACAAATCTCGCCACATGGCGAGAAATCCTAACCTCACCGCCCCAAGGAGATGTCAGGTATCTATGCTGGAGCTCTGTCGACTACGGATAAACAGGTGAACTCGAGGCGGGTTGAAGCCCGGAAGACAACTCGAAGAAGAAGCGTCGCCATCCGCCCGAGCTCCGCAACAGCGAGGACTAAAAAAATCTAACCTAAACTACTAACCAAAGCGGAGGTACCGGGAATCTCCTCCCCGCCACCGGCCACAGGAGCGGCAAGCAGAGGGGAATCCATGGACTCGCCAGTATAGTCTGGAGGGGATGGTTTGCCCTAGCTGCTTAGGGTTGGTAGGAAACGAAGGAAACAAGCTAAGAGCATCTTCAATAGGTGCCCTTTAATAGGGCATGGAAAACTGTTTAGAGAAAATTTTGCAACACCAAAAGGAGCTTTTTACAACACCAACAAACCTCCATCTCCAATAGATGCCCTAAAATAGAGAACTTGCAAGCATGGCGGCAGCGCGGGTGCGGCAACGAGGAAGAGCCGGTGGTCGAGAATGGGGAAGACGTGGTGTTGAGGACAAGGCGGCTGTAGCAGACGACGAGGAGGGCGAGCCGGTGGCATGCTAATTCCGTCAGGTGCGGAGGGCGGCGACGATGCGTTGGGGGGGGGGGGGGTCGGATTTGGAGGCGGTGGCGCAGAGGTGGTGCGGCGGTCACATCGAGGTGGGGAGGGGAAGGTTCATGCAACAGTTGGTCATTCACGCGGCGTCTTTCTTTTTGTTCCATGCGTCCAAGTGATTCAAATTTACAACACTTGATGTTTTTATTTTGCAGATGCTGTAAATTAGAAGTAATGTTTCTGCATATAAAGCACCTATTTGAGTAGCGTTTTTGCCCAGTGATCCTGCCCTCTTGTAGGGCACCTATTGGATGCTCTAATAGCTCCATGCGCAGACCACCGACCCGACGCCCGCTGGCAGGGGGCTCTCGGCGAATGGTCAAAGTCGTCTCGAATCCTTGAACGCACCGTGTTAATTTACATCTGGATAACGTAGTAGTACAAGATTAGCGAGTTAGTGCTGGCCACTAGTAGTGCTCTGAATGGTCAAATGATAACGCACAGTGATTTGTTTACAGGTCATTCCCAGCGCTTCCAACCCATTCTATCATGGCCGCCGAGCTTGACTGCTCTGGTTATTGCGCCACGTCGCACGCGCCGGTTGCCGCCTTCGATCGCCATCGCTTAATTATCGCGCATCATCGAAGAAGAGTAAAAGCACTAGAGATCCTAAAACTTGCACGTAATGTGATGGTTTAGTCCTAAAACTTGCGAAAATGCATTATGTAGTCCTAGAACTTGCACACAATGTGTAAGTTTAGTCCTGAGCCAGTCAGAAGCAGCCAAGTGGCGACAGCGGGACTGAGCCGGTCAACTATTGAACATTTGCAGATACCCCATCATGTTTCTTTAATTCAACGTGCTTATACTTACAAAAGGTAAAAAGCTACTGCGGCGTTTGCTGCAAACTTTCCCACTAATGTACATGTACAAAACGCACTGCGAGGCTGATGTCTGTCACTAGTGACTTGCACCTGGCTATCGCTGCTGACCTCCATCTTCCTGGTTTGGGCTCTGAACATGCTGGCAATGTCGGTAGCAGTGCTGCAATCCTCTAGGCTCCAATCTGGAACGCACCATATGTGCCTCGGCATCCTCACGGAGATCCCACGCGACGGATGCACGATACCGATGGCCGCGTGATGGACAGGGGATAGTGTGAGATCTGTCAGGAAGAAGGAAATTAGGCGATGGCGATCGCCATCTTCAAGGCCTGTGTGAACTACTACGTTGTACAAGCCCAAGAAAACTAGGCTGGTCCTGGGAAGAATTGGCATTTCGCACAAAAAAGAAGAGGAACCTCCAGGAATGAGTTGGCACGTAGGTTCTCTAATGCACTATACTGTAGTTTCCAAGTGGAGATGTTCATGATAGGGCTTCGCATTTTACCTGCACCTCGGATCTCCCAAACTTGTTCAGCAGTGACAACTCAAGACCCTCGCGAGGGGCCAAGCCTCGTGAGGCGGACAACACCAAGACCTCCAAAGGGAGCAGCCTACTCAGGCTAGCTCCCGAGGAGCGGAGATTTCTATACAAGGCTCACCTCGTGGGGTTCGGATGACGTGAGCCGTGACGACGAAGGCCAGGAGGGCGCCAGCGGACGCAGTGTACCAGTCTCCTTTTTGGTGCTAAGGAGGCAGGCACATGCGAGGAGTCTCGAGGAATCAGCCAAAGGTTTCCATTCTCGTGCAACAAGACCAAGACCGCCAGGACGGCAGGACGGAGGTCATCACCGAGCCCACCGCGGTGTCATGACCAGAGGCTTTTGCAGGCGAAGACCACTTTCGTCGGGATAAGATGTACTAGTTGTCTCCCTTCAAATTTGGTCGTTGTGGGATCCCTTCCCGCCTTCGTTTGGGAAGAGGACAAAGGCCACTATAAATAGGACCTAGCCACCCCCGTAGCAAGGGGACAAAGACAAGGAGAGATAAGAGAGGGGATCGGATCGATTCCACCCTGACCAGCTCGCTCGAGCTCAAGAATACACCACCTGAGGTTGTTCTCCACTGTACTAGTTCATCCTCCGCCCCTCGAGGCCAATCCACCACAAAGCAGGAGTAGGGTTTTACACCGCAAGGTGGCCAGAACCTGGGTAAACTGCTGTGTCCCCTTTTCTTTCAGTTCGTCGAGCTAGGCTGTGAGATTGGCGAGTTGGTAGACTGGGGAGGTTGAGTTCTTCGCACGCACCCCAGAGTTTGAACCTCTCAAGGGTTTGCGGAACCCGAAATCCGACCCTGTCACCCTGGGGTTTACGGATCATAACACGTAATAGGCGAATATGACTTGCAAGATCCGATCTAGAACATAGATATAATGGTGAAAACATGAGCGGTTCAGATCTGAAATCATCACACTCAGGCCCTAGTGTCAAGCATTAAGCACGGCAAAGTCATAACAACATCAATCACAGAACATAGTGGATACTAGGGATCAAGCCCTAACAAAACTAACTCGATTACATGATGAATCTCATCAAACTCCTCACCGACCAGCGAGCCTACGAAGGAATTACTCACTCCCGGTGAGGAGCATTATGGAATATGTGATGAAGGAGGGTTGGTGATGGCGAAGACCGAAGATTCCCCTCACCGGAGCTCCGAATGGGCTCCAGATCTGGCCTCCCAATGAAGAACAGGAGGTGGCGGCGGATCCGTATCATGAAACGCGATGAAACTTACTCTCATATTTTTTTCGCCGAAAATAGGTATTTATGGAGTTGGAATTAGGGTCTGCAGGGCCACGAGGTGGGCAGAACCTACCAGGGCGCGCCTGGAGGGGGTGGCGCCCCCTGGTGTATCATGCTCACCTAGGGTACCCCTCTGGTGGTTCTTAGTCCCAATAGGTTTTATTTATTCTGAAATAAATCTCCAAAATGTTTCATTCCAATCCGAGAACTTTTATTTCTGCACAAAAACAACACAATGGCAATTCTGCTAAAAACAACATCAGTCTGGGTTAGTTTTATTCAAATCATACAAATTAGAGACCAAAACAAGAACAAAAGTGTCGGTGTCAAAACCGGCGGATCTCGGGTAGGGGGTCCCGAACTGTGCGTCTAGGCGGATGGTAACAGGAGACAAGGGACACGATGTTTTTACCCAGGTTCGGGCCCTCTCGTTGGAGGTAAAACCCTACTCTTGCTTGATTGATATTGATGATATGGGTAGTACAAGAGTAGATCTACCACGAGATTAGAGAGGCTAAACCCTAGAAGCTAGCCTATGGTATGATTGTTGTTCGTCCTACGGACTAAAACCCTCCGGTTTATATAGGCACCGAAGAGGGTTAGGGTTACACAGAGTCCGGCCAAAGGTGATAGTTCAGCTATCCGGACACCCCCTAATCCGGGACTCCCTCAGTAGCCCCCGAACCAGGCTACAATGGCGATGAGTCCGGCGCGTAGATTGTCTTCGGCATTGCAAGGCGGGTTCTTCTCCAAATCCTGTGTACCTGTTGAATAGCGTCCGACATCCTCTTAATATTGCGCTCCTCGGCTTCCACGCCCAATAATGGCCGTCTTCCACGTGTTGAACGAATGTGAAAAGTCAGGGTATTTTTACATTTACCCCCTCAGCTGCGCAAATGAGCTGCCTATAAAGAGACGAGGATCTAGATCCGAATCACACCATCCTCCCTTCGCGAGCATTCATTAGAGCGCATCTGACAGAAATCCATTCCATCATGGACAGTTGACGCGGCTCCTCCTCTCGCCCTCCCAGCCCTCAGCCTGGAGATTGGGAGAGATGCTCCGTCCCGCACAGTGAGCTAGTGGCGCTCCAAACCAAGGGATTTCTTCCCCCAGCCTTCATGGTCCCGGTTCGAGCCGGACTCGCCACCTATAAGGGCGGAAAGCAAGCGGAGAGCGTCCCCAGCCCCTCCAAAGGAGAGCGGGTATGCCTTTTCTCTTATTTAATAAGAGGTCTCAGATTTCCAGTTCATCCGTTTCTTCGGGGGCTCCTGGAGTTCTATGGCCTCCAGTTGCACAACCTTACGCCTGCCTCCATTTTGCATATCGCGGGCTTCGTGGCCCTTTGCGAGCTGTTTTTGGGCATCAAGCCTCATTTTACGCTGTGGAAGAAGTTGTTCTGTCTTGTGCCCCGTTCTCAAGAGGGGTCGATATATCAATGGGGCGGAGCCGAACTATGGCACATCGCCGGGACAGGATATCTGTCCGGAACCCCGAAGAAGGCTTCCGAAGACTGGCCTTCGGCATGGTTTTATATAGAAGATGTCCCACTGCCGAACCCAGTTCGGGTCGGCCTCCCTGAGTTTAATAACGCTCCCTTAAAGAAACGCCTAAGCTGGCATCCACGGAGCCCTCAGAGGGAAAACGATAGGGATGTCATTTACCTGATGAGCCGGATAAGGTTGTTAGCTCATTCTGGACTGACCATGATCGGAGTCATGGCCATATGCATTATGCGGGGGGTGCAGCCGCTCCAGTATAGAGGCCACCCCATGTGGTATTTCAACGGGGAGGATGATGCCACCCGTTGTGGAAGTAAGGGGCCGAGATCGGTCGCCGATCTAACGAAGATCTTGTCCGCATTGTACAAGGGAGAGGAGGAGGAGTTCCTCCACATCAATCCGCAGGGCGGATTTTCTATGAACAATCCCCCAAACTGGGTAAGCGGACATTCATTTTTGCCTATCCGATCCGTACTCCCATAGTCAAGTATCTCATTTTGTGATTTTGGCGCAGGAACTGCGCCGGGCCGTAAAGGATATAAACATCCCGCCTCCACAACCCGAGGATCCGAAACGGTTCCTCGATCCGACCTCCCAAGAGGATCCGGACATATCGGTGGAGCTGATCGACGGGGTTTTCCATCAACTGAGCATTGATAATGCCTTGGTCGCCATTACGGCCGATTACCCCGGAATACTTCCCGCCTCACAGGTAACTGAGACCGAAGTCCCGATACTTTGAAAATGACCCATCCATGCGTGTTTTTGATCACCGTATACCAATGGTGTTTCGCAGGGGGCGCCCTTGAGGCGGAAGGCCGAGCCCGCGGCGGCTGGCCAACAAGGGGCAGCACGGCCCAGCAGGTTAAAAAGAAGTGCGGTCCGGTTCGAAACTCCAATGCAACGGTATGGCGCGTCACCTTACTCTCCGGCTTTATTCCCGGGAGGCATACTAACATTCGTGCCTTTTCAGGAAGAAGAGCGCTCGCCGGACTGTATCCGGAGAGGTTGCCAATCAGTCCTCCGCTCGCCAGGCTCCAAAGCCAGGTCCAGAAGCGGAGGCGAACACGGGGCGTGCGTCGGATGTTCCTCCAACAGAGGATGCCGACAGGTTATCTTCCACCAATTCCGAGGTGGATAGTGCCATGAATCACAGGCGCCGCCGGACTGCTCTTCGTGACGCGTGTTTCTCCCCAGAGACATTGGATGCCTTTAATTCGGGAGATGCGCACCTCCGTGCCGCTCAAAATGGTCTAGCCAGAGCCATGGAGCAGTATGTAAAAGACATACATGTGAGAAGATTTGACAGTTATATATGCCAGTAGCCCCGATACTTGAAATAGTTAGAATAACTGATTTAAGGATCATTTGTTGTGCAGGGTCTTACCGAAAAGAATACCCAACCGTCCCAGGAACTGGAGGAGTGCAAAGCCCAACTTGAGGCCGCACTAGCCGCAGCGGGGGAAGCCAAAGAGACCCCCTCTAGTAATATATGCTTCGAAAGACAAGTTATTCGTGAAATGCGGTGTGTATAAGTCTGACAATAATATTGCAGACGGCGCCGGGATAGATCCGGACAAGCAACAGCTCATGCGCCGGTTAAAGGCCGGCGAGAGTGTGCTTACAAGGGTGAGGCAGGAGAAAAATAATCTCCAAGATGCCAACACCCAGCTGGATGAGGAACTAAAGGATGTTCGTGCCCAGCTACCTGACTCCGTTAAGGAGAATCAGCGACTTCGACGCGACATTTTTAGTAAGTGCTTGAACGAACTTTGAAAAAGAGTTCGGCGAGGAAGTCGTCTAACAGAGTTATGTCTGTAGGTATGCTCACAGGCCGTTCTGCAGAGGAGATGCCTAGTTTTACGGGTGACCTGCTTCCCGAGCTCTTGCAACTGCACGAACGAGTTCGGCAGGTGATGAAAGGCGTCGCCCAGGCCTTGTGGCCATCTGTCTCCCTGCCCGAAGGCCTTGGAGAGCTTGCAGAGAGGCTTCAGGGAGCACGGCAGTGCTTCTGCTTATGGAAGATTTTGGCCTGCCATCAAGGCGCCAGGGAGGCCTTGGCCATGGTGAATACGCGGTACATGAAGGCTGACCCAAACCACATGGCCGAGGTCGGACCTGCGGGGCCCGATGGGAAGGAGATCCCTGTGAGCTTAGTGTACGGCCAAGTAGAATTGGTCGCAAAGTATTCCCAACAGGACTGTAAGCTAGACAGCCCGCTGGATGGCATTGAAGAGGAATATGCCCAGTCAAGTTGACTATGTAATTTAAGATGACATGTAAAATGCCTTCTAGCCGGATTGTAGATCGTTTGTCATAGCGGACCTTTTCGCTTCAACCTCGGGACCCAGTAGTCCGGAGTGTGTCCGAATACCCTCGTGGTTATATAAGAACCGGGGCATGCGTGGAGACCAGGCGTAGGGGTCATTAGTGCTTTATCAGACAAGTGCCTAACTAGTTATGTTATATTACATGGTTAGTAAGAAACATCTTCCAGGGAGAATAGTTCCATTAGGGGTTCCTTTCCCTGGGAGGCATGCTCTAAAGTGCATGTCCGGACTGCGAAAAAAGCAGAAAAACATCTGGGGGCAGATGAATAAATAGGTAAAAAATCGTCTTTTAGTTCACCGACCGAATATTCCCTTAAGAACGCTAGCTTTCGGCATCACCCAGTCTGAGGTACACATCCGGCTGACCCGGCAGTATAATCGCAGAGGTGCTCCCTTTACCGCCTAGCCGAACAATCGGGAACGTAGGGGTAAGCACAGGAGCCAGGCAACCCACCTTGGCCAAAACTTAAGTCATATCGATGCATATAATGGTGAATAAAAGGTACATGCGGAAGTGTGACACATGTGTTGGGCATGAAGCCCGTATAAATAAGCTTCTGTTAAAGAAGCCCCCAGGTATAATGAGCGCGGATAGTGCGTCAAGTGTGTGCGAACAATGCGCGAACAAGCTTTCAAAGGTTGTAATAGGAAAGGGGGAGAAGGAGAGAAACAAAAGATAGCTAATATGTAAAATATAGACGGAGGAAGGGGACGAACTCAGAATCCGGCGCTAGGCATAGAATCTTCGGAGACGGGCTGCGTTCCATGGGTTCGGCTCGAGTCGGTTATCCGATGCATCTCGCAGGCGGTACGCTCCACCGGTCAGGACTTGGTCAATGATAAAGGGACCTTCCCATTTGGGCTTGAGTTTGTCCTTTTTCTTGTCCGGCAAGTGTAGAACTAACTCGTCAATGTTGTAAGTTTTGGCCCGTACTTCTCTGCTTTGATACCTTCGAGCTTACTGTTGATAGAATGCGGAACGGGCTTTTGCCACATCACGCTCCTCCTCCAATGCGTCCAAACTTTCCTGCCAATCGAGCTCGGCTTCTCTTTCTTCATACATGCGCACGCGAGGTGAGTCATGAATTATGTCACAAGGCAGAACTGCCTCTGCGTCGTATACCATAAAGAATGGTGTAAATCCGGTGGTGCGATTTGGAGTGGTCCGTAGCCCCCAGAGTACAGAGTCGAGCTCCTCTACCCAGTGCGTGTTAGATTCCTTAAGGGACCGCACTAATCGGGGTTTGATGCCTCTCATGATTAGACCATTTGCTCGCTCGACTTGACCGTTAGTTTGAGGGTGATAGACTGAAGCATAGTCGAGTTTGATGCCCATGTTTTTGCACTAGAGTTTAACCTCGTCAGCCGTAAAGTTCGTGCCGTTGTCAGTGATGATGCTATGGGGGGCGCCGTAACAGTGTACGACCCCTGATATAAAGTCTATCACCGGTCCGGTTTCGGCCGTGTTAACAGGCTTGGCCTCTATCCATTTGGTGAACTTATCCACCATGACCAGTAGGTATCTTTGCTTGTGGGTTCCTCCTTTAAGGGGTCCAACCATGTCAAGCCCCCAGACCGCGAAGGGCCAGGTTATGGGTATATTTTTGAGGGCAGTGGGTGGCATGTGGCTTTGATTAGCAAAAATCTGGCAACCGACGCATCGTTGGACTAAGTCCTGAGCATCTGCCCGGGCCGTCGGCCAATAAAATCCTGTACAGAAGGCCTTGCCTACAAGGGCCCGGGCTGCGGCGTGGTGCCTACCGATTGCGGCATGAATTTCAGCCAGAAGGTTCCGCCCTTCCTCTTCGGAGATACCCCTTTGAAGGACTCCGGTTGTGCTTTTGTTGTAAAGTTCTCCCTCATGGACCTTATAGGCTTTAGATCGCCGCACTATGCAGCGGGCCTCATTTTGGTCCTCCGGAAGTTCATGCCTAGTTAGGTAGGCTAGGATGGTTCCGTCCACGGGGCAATGACTGCCATTATTACGTGGGCTGAGGATGTTACTTCATTGGCAAAACTGCCGATTGTGTCAGAATGTTCGGTGTCGGGCAGTGCGGTTGGGTCCGGGTTATTATTTCCGGATTCCCCCTCCCATAGTACGGATGGCTTGAACAGCCTCTCTAGGAAGATGTTGGGAGGGACGACATCGTGCTTTGCGCCAATGAGTGCCAATACGTCTGCTGCCTGGTTGTTATCCCGGGCTATATGGTGAAATTCGAGCCCCTCAAACCGAGCTGACATTTTTAGGACGGCGTTGCGATAAGCTGCCATTTTCGGATCCATGGCATCGAAGTCTCCATTTATTTGGGATATTGCGAGGTTCGAATCCCCGCGCACCTCTAGGCGTTGAATGCCCATGGAGACTGCCATCCGGAGGCCATGTAGAAGGGCCTCGTATTCGGCCGCGTTGTTGGAGTCCGTATACATTATCTGGAGTACGTATTGAACCGTATCTCCGGTTGGGGACGTCAGGACGACGCCAGCCCCCAGACCAGCCAACATTTTGGAGCCGTCGAAGTGCATGATCCAGTTGGAATATGCGCCGTACTCTCTAGGGAGTTTGGCTTCAGTCCATTCGGCGATGAAGTCGGCCAAAACTTGCGACTTAATAGCTCGCCGGGGCTTATAGGTTATGTCAAACGGGAGGAGCTCAATGGCCCATTTGGCAATCCGGCCCGTCGCGTCGCGGTTGTTTATAATGTCATTAAGAGGTATTTCAGAGGCTACTGTTATCGAACACTCTTGAAAGTAGTGTTGCAGCTTCCGGGATGCCATGAACACCGCGTACGCTATCTTCTGATAATGCGGGTACCGTGACTTGCATGGAGTCAGGACAGTGGACACGTAGTAAACTAGTTTTTGAAGGGGGAACTTGTGTCCGTCCGTTTCTCGTTCGACAACGAGCACCGCGCTCACCACTTGATGAGTTGCCGCGATATATAATAGCATTGGTTCGCCTATGTTGGGCGTGGCCAGGGCCGGGTTTTTTCCCAATATGGCTTTTATTTCTTCGAGTCCGGCCGTGGCGGCATCCGTCCACTCAAAGTGTTCGGTGCGTCGGAGGAGGCGATAAAGGGGTAATGCCTTTTCTCCTAAACGGGAGATAAAGCGGCTTAAAGCCGCCACGCATCCCGTCAATTTTTGTATTTGTTTGAGGTCCTTTGGGATATCCAATTGTGACAGAGCTCGGATCTTGGCTGGGTTTGCTTCAATTCCTCTACCGGATACAATGAATCTCAAGAGCTTTCCAGCTGGGACACCGAAAACACATTTTTCCGGGTTGAGCTTGATGTCGTATGTTCGGAGATTATTGAACGTGAGCCTCAAATTTTCTACTAGAGTTTCGACGTGCTTGGTTTTGACGACCACATCGTCTATGTATGCCTCCACTGTTTTGCCGATCTGGTTTGCCAGACATGTCTGAATCATGCGCTGATATGTTGCACCGGCGTTTTTGAGCCCAAAGGGCATTGTGTTGAAGCAGAATGGGCCGTATGGGGGTGATGAATGCCGTTGCGGCCTGGTCGGGCTCTGCCATCTTAATCTGGTGGTAGCCGGAGTATGCGTCGAGGAAACACAATGAATCGTGTCCTGCGGTAGCGTCGATAATTTGATCAATGCGGGGGAGGGGGGAGGGATCCTTTTGGCAAGCCTTGTTGAGGTCTTTAAAATCGACGCATAGGCGCCAGGATTTGTCCTTCTTTGGTACCATCACCAGGTTTGCTAGCCAGTCCGAATGTTTTATATCTCTGATGAATCCGGCCTCCAATAGTTTGGCTAGCTCCTCTCCCATGGCCTGTCTCTTGGGTTTGGAGAAACACCGAAGAGCTTGTTTGACTGGCTTGAATCCTTTTAGGATGTTTAGGCTGTGCTCGGCCAGCCGGCGTGGGATTCCTGGCATGTCTGAAGGGTGCCAGGCAGAGATGTCCCAATTTTCGCGTAGGAATTCTCGTAGTGCAGCGTCTACATCAGGGTTTAATTGTGCCCCAATGGAGGCCGTTTTTGTAGGGTCTGTTGGATGGACCTGAAATTTGACTATTTTGTCTGCTGGTTTAAAGGAGGTGGACTTGGATCTCTTATCGAGTATCACATCGTCCCTATTCACCGTGGAGCGCAACATAGTAAGTTCCTCGGCCGCTAGGGCTTCAGATAGTGCCTCCAGGGCCAGTGCGGCTGTCTTATTTTCGGCGCGGAGTGCTATGTCCGGGTCACTAGCAAGAGTGATGATTCCGCTGGGCCCGGGCAATTTGAGCTTCATGTACCCGTAATGGGGTATAGCTTGAAAAATTGTGAATGCCTCTCGTCCTAATAGAGCATGATATCTGTTGTTGAACGGGGCCACTTGGAACGTGACCTCCTCGGACCTGTAATTATCCGGCGTGCCGAACACCACATCTAGTGTGATTTTTCCTGTACAACATGCTTCCTGACTGGGGATTATTCCTCTAAAGGTTGTGTTGCTTCGCTCAATGCGGCTCCAACCTATTTTCATTTTTCGGAGGGTTTCCTCGTAAATGAGGTTCAGTCCGCTGCCACCATCCATGAGTACCTTGGTAAGGCGAAAGCCGTCCACTATTGGACTCAGGACCTATGCGGTTGGTGCTCGGGCTGTTCGGAATTTAGGTTCGTCACCGGCATTAAAGGTAATAGCCGTGTCACTCCATGGGTTTATTGTTGCTACTTGGTAGACTTCGGCAAGGCTGCGGAGAGTTCGTTTCCGCATATTATTTGATGCGAAAGTCTCGAAGACTGTTAATACCGTACTGGTATCCTTGGGCTGGTATTCTGGAGTTAGAAGCTCTTCGCCACTTTTGGCCACCTGCCGTAGTATCCAACATGCTCTAAGGCTGTGAGTTGGAGTGGCACCCTCTGTACTATGTATTTTGCAGGGTCCATTGAGCCATCCTTCCAGTGCGGTTCCATGCCCTATAGAGGGTTTTTGCTTTTTGGTGTTTAACCCAGGTGCCTGGCGATAATGCACCCTTTTATTTTGGACTGGGGTTGTATTCAGGGCCGGATTGTCCCAAAAATTGATTTCAGTTTTCCAGGCGCTTTCCATCGCATAGTACTTTCGTACTATGGACGCTAAGTCAGCGAAGCGTGTAATTTCACGACGACTTACGGCGTTGAGGATTCCCTTGCAATTATTGCAGAAGAATGAAATCGCGTCCTCCTCGCGGCAGTCCTTTGTCCTGTTCATAACCAGGAGGAATCTGGCCCAGTAATGGTGTATTGTTTCTGCGGGCTCTTGCCGGATTTGGGATAGATCGCTTGTGTTTGGGTGGGCGGATGGAATTAAATTCGGAACCCCGTCCACTTTAAAACTCAGGGGCCAAGTAGTTTCCGAACTTGGAAGCTTGGGTTCTTGGATGTCGTCCAATGAATCTAGCCCGCTGCCTGACCTTAGGTTCAGGGATTGAGTAACATCCTCCCCTCCGCGGGAATCCGGCATGGAGGGATCGGGAATCCGGACATAGCTAGTCCTTAAAATAGAAGAAGGGTCACCGTATTGTTCCTCTACCACAACAATGTGGTGGGTAACCTGGGAGAGTTAATCTCTCTCAGATCGGGTTTAGGCCCAATCTGATCGTAGTCTGTAGCGACTCCCAGGGCGGCGATGCGATCCAAGAGCTCGTTTAAGGAAGAGAACTCCATCGGATCCAACTGCTCGGCGAGTTCCGAGCTAACGTGAAGATTGCTTTCGATGACCCGAGAAGTCATCGTCGGCGTTTCGGCCGGACATGCGGTCATAAGGAAACCGCCTAGCCGAAGAGTTTGGTCGATAGACAAAGCTCCTTTAGCCACAATGCCGTCTTTAAAGATGGGATGGGGCATCCTTCCTGATGGCGACGGCACATAGGAACTCTCAATGAAAGCACCAATGTCAGTGTCAAAACCGGCGGATCTCGGGTAGGGGGTCCCGAACTGTGCGTCTAGGAGGATGGTAACAGGTGACAAGGGACACGATGTTTTTACCCAGGTTCGGGCCCTCTCGATGGAGGTAAAACTCTACTCCTGCTTGATTGATATTGATGATATGGGTAGTACAAGAGTAGATCTACCACGAGATTAGAGAGGCTAAACCCTAGAAGCTAGCCTATGGTATGATTGTTGTTCTTGCTACGGACTAAAACCCTCCGGTTTATATAGGCACCGAAGAGGGTTAGTGTCGGTGTCAAAACCGGCGGATCTCGGGTAGGGGGTCCCGAATTGTGCGTCTAGGCGGATGGTAACAGGAGACAAGGGACACGTTGTTTTTACCCAGGTTCGGGCCCTCTCGATGGAGGTCAAACCCTACTCCTGCTTGATTGATATTGATGATATGGGTAGTACAAGAGTGGATCTACCACGAGATCAAGGAGGCTAAACCCTAGAAGCTAGCCTATGGTATGATTGTTGTAATGGTTGTTCGTCCTACGGACTAAAACCCTCCGGTTTATATAGACACCGGAGAGGGCTAGGGTTACACAGAGTCGGTTACAATGGTAGGAGATCTACATATCCGTATCGCCAAGCTTGCTTTCCACGCCAAGGAAAGTCCCATCCGGACACGGGACGAAGTCTTCAATCTTGTATCTTCATAGTCTTGGAGTCCGACCGATGATGATAGTCCGGCTATCCGGACACCCCCTAGTCCAGGACTCCCTCAGTAGCCCCTGAACTAGGCTTCAATGACGATGAGTCCGGCGCACATATTGTTCGGCATTGCAAGGCGGGTTCCTCCTCCGAATAATTCATAGAAGATTGTGAACACCAGGATAGTGTCCGGCTCTGCAAAATAAATTCCACATTCCACCGTAGAGAGAATAATATGTACACAAGTTCAATCTGCTGACGTATTTTGTGGCATGACGTCATACCACCACCAAGCCTTTACTTGAATCGTTTTTTATTATACCACCTCAGCGCGTTTAGCGAAGCGGTTTCCTTGGCACGTCTTGTCGAAGCAGAGATCGTGTTCCCCTTATTCCGGGATTCCCATCAATACGGACGTGGGTAACCCAACCGCGCCATTGATGGTGGCGCTTGGGAGATAAGAGAGTTTTACCAGGCTGGTGGGGACGCATAGTCTTCGTCCGCCCATATATAAGGGGATAAGGATCCACCTTTTTAACCTATGCCTTCTTCCTCCTTTGCTTATCCATCTTCGCGCACTCGAGATCCAGCGCCCAAGTCCGCACATCTCGTCTCAACCTTCTCCAGCCATGTCCGGAGCGGGAGGCAAGTGGATGGCCTCCTCCGTTATGGAGGGGCACATCGAGAAGCTGCGCGGTGCCGGATACCTCTCCAGTGACATCGCGCACCGGCTGCCCGACGAGGGGCAGCTCATCCCCACCCCCAGGCCCCATGAGAGGGTCATATTCCTTCCCCACTTCCTCCGCGGACTGGGCTTCCCACTTCATCCCTTCGTCCGGGGGCTCATGTACTACTACGGCCTGGACTTCCACGATCTGGCGCCAAACTTCATCCTCAACATCTCGGCGTTTATCGTCGTGTGCGAGGCCTTCCTCTGCATCCAGCCCCACTTCGGCTTGTGGCTAAAAACCTTCAATGTCAAGCCAAAGGTGGTGAAGGGCGTCCAAGTGGAGTGCGGAGGCGCCATGGTGGGAAAAATGCCCAACGTCATATGGCTCGAGGGTGCCTTCGTGGAGTCCGTCAAAGGGTGGCAATCGGGGTGGTTCTACATCATCGAGCCGTGTGACCCTAAATGGGCAGCGGCCCCCGAGTTCAGATCTGGTATCCCCATGCAGCTCACCTCCTGGAAAGAGAAGGGCTTGCTATGGGGTAGTTCGGAGGAGCTGACAGGACTCCAATCCTGTCTCCAGACCCTGGTGAACAAGAAGCTTAAGATTGTCAACGTGATCCAGGTCATGCTCGTCCGCCGGATTCTCCCCTGCCAGCAGCGGGCCTTCAATTTGTGGGAGTTCGATCCGGCACAGCACCGGACCCTGAGCGGGTTCTTTGACACGACGTACGAAGCTGCCTGGAGGGTGCTGTTCAAGGGCGGAGAAGCCCCCGTGTCCGCAACTGAGGATTGCGGATTCAGCACCAAGCGCCCGGCCGGCGAGGTAAGCTTTGTTATCCTTTACGGGACACTTATTTCTTTCATAGTTTGACTCTATGTGGGATCTAAAACTCCCAATGCCTTTAACAAGACTGGCAGAGGACGTCTGGACAGGTCGACTGTCCGGCTCCCCTTCCCGAAGACCCAGCGGACACCCATTTGACGGGGCTGCTGGTTCCGGCCCTTTACGTGGTGCCGGAGAAGAAATCCAAGAAGAAGGCCACGGGAACCCGAAGGAGTTCCCGGCGCCAGGTGGTATCGTACTCGTCGTCCGATGGCTCCGAGGAGGACTCCTCCCCCAAAGACGAGGAGGAGAAAGAGGACTCTCCCCAGGAGGGGGAGAGCGGAAGAGGAAGTCTTCCCCAACGGGGGAGGCCGAAGGGTCCAAGATGGGAAGGACCCTTCCTCCGGACAGCTCCGCCAACGCCAGCGACGGCGACGAGGGGTGGCCCTTAAGGGCCAAGCCCCCGGCAAGATCATAAGTATCCGGATTCCTTAATGATTTATAATTTCTCTTTTGTGCCACATAGTGTCCTTCTAATGCCGCATACAACCTGTAGTCCGGCCGAGGACGATTTTCCCGCTTCTTCGAGCGGGTCCTTGGCTCCGTCGGATGTGGATTCCATTCCGACCGCCTCCACCCCTCGTGATGCTATGGACGCTGAGGTGGGATCCCAGGAGGGGACCCGCCAGGAGGGGGAGGCTCCGGAGGTGCCACAGGGCAACCTCCCGGACTTCGTGCTGGACTCCGCACCGGAACCCGTAGTGGTTCCGGAGTCCGGCAGGCGGCCCCTTCGTAAGAAGGGCAAGACCGTGACACCGGCGGCCTCTGTCCAACTGGAGGTGCCGGATAACTTGTTGGAGGTGCTCAACGGCGCTTCAATCAAGGAAGAGCACCGCACTATCATGAGTGCGGTGATTTAGAAGGTTCAGCTCGCCAAGAGCGGGCTGACCGAAGCGTGCAGCAGCCTTCTAACAGGCTTTGAGGTAAGGAGTTTTTTTTTAATATGTAATGTAATACCGCATAGACAGTAGCCCCTGATGCTCGGTTCGGTGTTCGGAAAGAAAAGCCGGACTGAGGATCTAAAAAGATATACGCAGGAGTTCTAAAAATTATGTTAATATGGGATTGCAGGCTGCGCTGCTGACCTCTGCCGCATTGACTGCGGAGGTCGGTGCTTTGAAGCAGGACCTTGAGCGGTCCGAGAACAAGCTCGGCCTTGTCCAAGAAGCAGCTCGAGGACAAAGAAGGTGAGTAACACCGTATTAAATTTGTACCTTATAGAAAAGGATTTTGGTTGCAATAGAAATAACAAGGATAACGTGGGCACTACAGGGGCCACGAACGAGGTGGCGAACCTGAAGGAGGCCGTGTCCGCGGCCGAATGTAATGCGGCCGCCTAACGAGCGGAGCGAGAGAAGCAGGAGGCACGGGTGGCGGAGGTGCGGCAAGAGCTCCAGGCTCTCATGGAAAAGCATGAGAGTTTGGAGCGCGACTCGAAGACTCGAGAGTCCGAGCTTGCCTCTGCTCTTGAGAGTGCCAAAGCCGCTAAGGCCTAGGCCCATAAGGCCCTTCAGGAGATTGAGGCGGTAAAGAAAATAGAGGCGGGTAAGGCATTTTTCATGCAAAGCAAGCATGTGAATGTGAATTACCTGTTACTTACCCGAATTCGGAGCTCTCCAGGAGCGTTTGCAGATCTGCCTCGCAGTGTGTCCGATGCCGCCGCATTCTACCGGGCCGAGGAGGGGAGCTCGATAGAGAAGGTCTTCTGGTCTCAGTATGCTGAGGTCGGACATCCGGTGCCCCTTAGCAACCAGCTGAAGCAGCTGGTCGAGCTCCACAAGGTAGCCGAGCAGGCCATGAAGGGCCTCATAGTCCGGCTGTGGCCTGAAGAGGCCATGCCTGGGAGCTACTTCGACCTCGTGCGGCGGCTGGTGGATGCGTGCCCTTGGGTGGAAGTCATCAAGCGCTCGGCCTGCGTTGAAGGTTCCCGTCGGGCCCTTGCCCGCGCAAAGGTGCACTGTGGCAGGCTGGATGCTGAGAGGCTTCTAACGGACACGCCGCCGGCGGGCAAGGAGTATCGTACGCCCGAAATGTACTATAAGAGTGTCCTGAAGGGTGCCCGCAAGATTGCGGATGAGTGCCCCAAAGATGTAATTTTTGAGTAGACTCGCAATGTGTTATCCTGTGCGCTGAAAACTTTGTTCATATGCGCTAAGCAACGCTTATTAATTTAAAATATTACCTTCTGTGCGGCCGTTTATCAAATCTGAGAGATGGCAAGTCGTCGGCTTCAGCCCCCATGCCACGAGTGCTGGGGTGTTTGGGATAAACTTGAGCGCTCTTGTTCCCATTTTTTGGGTCCATCTAGGGAGGCGCTCAACACAACGAACAAGGCAACCGGACTTATAACGCTTGAACACTCTCACTTAGCCATAGAATTCTATCATTTTAAATTTCGGCGAAGCCCCTAGTGTTCGGAAGACCGAGTTCGGGGCGCTATCCACGCCTGGGCCGGACGAAGCCGGTTCCTCGCTCTAAGCGGCATAAGTCTTTAGGGACTCGAAAAGACCTCTCGAACAGCGACCAGCTCTCGCCTTATCATGACGGTCAGTTTTAGCTTTCTCCACTGAGGCGCTCGCCCAGCTCAACCGGGGCGCAATCGCAGTGGTTCTCCCAGTGCTACCTTAGCCGATAGAACGGAACGTAAGGTACCAAAACATGGGAGCCGGGCAAACCCAACTGTTGACCCAAGACATGATTCGGAGCCGATGCATATAATGCTATAAGTTCGGGGTGCCACACTTGTGAAAGTGTTCGGACTTATCATACCATAATGCGGGGAACATAAGCCCCTGGTGTATTCGGCCGTACCAAAGTGTACGGATGCAAGATGTCATAAATGAACATATATGTAAAAAAAAGGAATGCAATTATAAGCAAAAGGTGATGCATTGTTTGTTCAAGGAATTCTGCTATGAGTGCAGAATGATACAAATAGTGCGGTAAGCAAGGGTTTGGACTATTAGACATGTCCCCCTCCAGGGGTAGGCTGCGGAATGGTGTATTAAATAGATTTAATGCTCATAATGGAGACCACCTGAGTGTTCGTCGTAGCCATTGTCCCTCCCTGGCTGTTGCATCGTGAGTTCGGCAGATCTACTGCCGGACAGGGCCTCTAGTAAACGGGGTCCTGTGAAAGAAGAAAAAAAGGAGAAAAAAAGGTGACACACTTGGGAGCCCTTGGTGTGGTTGAGCCGCACCCTGGGCCTGTCGTGGTCGTGCCCCTCCTCCTATGCCCATGGTATCTCCAGAGTGTAATGATGTACGCGAAGGGCTCGTCTTGCAATCATGCAAGGGCTGGGGTTGGGGCTGCATTGCTACGCGTGCTCGGAACATGCCAGGTGGTCTTGATGTATGTTACTCCGGGCGCGTTTAGCCATGTCCGGTCATTTAACGACCGGACTGGAAAATTGCCTTAAGAGGCTGCTTTGTACTTCTGCCGCGAGAGCCGCTGTGTGTTCCTCCGTTCGGAGGGA
This sequence comes from Triticum timopheevii, assembly GCA_963921465.1. Classification (NCBI taxonomy): domain Eukaryota; kingdom Viridiplantae; phylum Streptophyta; class Magnoliopsida; order Poales; family Poaceae; genus Triticum; species Triticum timopheevii. The sequence continues at coordinate 424,469,030 of OY997264.1, forward strand.
GCGTTCAGTGTTTCCGTTGACCGTGATGACTCCACGAGGACCTGGCATCTTAAGCTTAAGGTATGCATAATGCGGCACCGCGTTGAACTTTGCAAACGCAGTTCGTCCGAGCAGAGCGTGATAGCCACTGCGGAACGGGACTATGTCGAAGATTAACTCCTCGCTTCGGAAATTATCCGGAGATCCGAAGACCACTTCCAGTGTGACTGAGCCTGTACAATTGGCCTCAACACCTGGTATGACGCCTTTGAAGGTCGTCTTTGTAGGTTTAATTCTTGAGGGGTCTATGCTCATCTTGCGCACTGTATCCTGATAAAGCAGGTTCAGGCTGCTGCCGCCGTCCATCAGGACTCTAGTGAGGTGAAATCCATCGACGATTGGGTCTAAAACCAACGCGGCAAATCCGCCATGGCGGATACTGGTGGGGTGGTCCCTTCGATCGAAAGTGATCGGGCAAGAGGACCATGGATTGAACTTCGGGGCGACTGGCTCCATCGCATATACGTCCCTAAGTGCACGCTTCCGCTCCCTCTTGGGTATGTGGGTTGCGTATATCATGTTTACCGTCCGCACTTGTGGGGGGAAACCCTTCTGTCCTCTACTGCTCGGCGGCCGGGTCTCCTCCTCGTCATTGCTATGCAGCCCCTTGTCATTGTTTTCGGCAATTAACTTGCCTGCCTACTTGAATACCCAACAATCCCTGTTGGTGTGGTTAGCTGGCTTTTCGGGGGTGCCATGTATTTGGCAAGAGCGGTCGAGTATTCGGTCCAAATTGGACGGACCCAGAGTAGTTCTTTTGAATGGATTTTTCTGCTGACCGGGTTTAGAGCCTCTGAATCCGGCATTGACTGCCGTATCCTCAGTGTTATCGCTGTTAACGCGGCGTTTGTTTTTGTTACGACGCGACCTGCCATTGCAGTCCTTGTTGTCCGGACTGCCAGAATTTTTGCTGAGATTGTTACTGCGGGCTAGCCAGCTGTCCTCCCCCGCACAGAAGCGGGTCATGAGTGATGTGAGGGCTGCCATGGATTTCGGCTTTTCCTGTCCTAGGTGCCGGGCCAGTCACTCGTCGCGGATGTTATGTTTGAAGGCTCCGAGGGCCTCTGCATCCGGACAGTCGACGATTTGATTTTTCTTTGTTAAGAACCGTGTCCAGAACTGTCTGGCCGATTCGTCTGGCTGCTGAATTATATGGCTTAGGTCATCGGCGTCTGGTGGTCGCACATATGTGCCCTGGAAGTTGTCGAGAAATGCGGCTTCCAGGTCCTCCCAACATCCAATTGACTCTGCTGGCAAGCTATTAAGCCAATGCCGAGCTGGTCCTTTAAGCTTGAGTGGGAGATACTTGATGGCGTGGAGATCGTCGCCGTGGGCCATATGGATATGAAGGAGATAATCTTCAATCCAAACCGCGGGGTCTGTTGTGCCATCGTAGGATTCAATGTTCACGGGTTTAAACCCTTCAGGGATTTGATGATCCATTACTTCATCTGTGAAGCATAGTGGGTGTGCGGCACCTCTATATTGAGCAATATCACGACGTAGCTCAAGAGAGCTTTGTCTGCTGTGTTCGGCCCGGCCGGAGTTGCTGTATCCGGCGCGATGGTAGTCGTCGTGGGTCATGGGGTGCCCACGTGATCCGTAGATAGATCTTGATTGTCTTGCCTTATCCTCCAATATATCTCGCAAGTCTAGCGCATTCCCCCGTGGCTTCGCGCTTTTCGAGTGGTGCCGGGGTACGGTTCTGGCGGAGGGCCTAGACGCCTCTCTGTTGCGGCCACGAGGTGGTCGGTCTGCCGTATTGTGCGCTGGTGATGAAGGTTTGTATGCTTCCTCCTCTAGTCGGGGGAGCAACTTGCGTTTTGGGTAGCTTTTGGAGGGGCGTTCGAGTTCATACTCTTCGGCCGCGAGGACCTCGGTCCATCTGTCGGCCAGCAGGTCTTGATCAGCTCGAAGCTGTTGCTGCTTTTTCTTTAGGCTGTTCACCGTGGCCATTAGCCTGCGTTTAAAACGCTCTTGTTCGGCGAGATCCTCGGGCACGACAAATTCATCGTCGTTGAGGCTTGCCTCGTCTCCGGAGGGAGGCATGTAATTTTCATCCTCCTCGTCTGCCGCTCTCTCTTGAGGGCTGGCTTCTTCGTACTCCTGTGCTTAATCTTGCTGGAGGGGGTTGTCTTCGGCACTCTCTGGGGTGTTATTATCTCCGGTGCTGGAATCTCCATTCTTGCTGTGGCGGGATTTAGAGCGGTGCCACTGACGTCGGCGCTTGGGCTGTTTCTTAGAGGAATCGGCCTCCGCTGCTTCTTCGCCGTCCCCATCCTTTGGGGTGTCCACCATGTATATGTCGTATGATGAGGTGGTCTTCCAGTGCCCTGTAGGCGCTGGTTCTTGATCGTCTCCGGCATCGTCGTCCATACCGTCGATGTCTTCGGAGTCGTAGTCTAGCATGTCGGTTAGATCGTCGACAGTGGCCACAAAGTGGGTGGTGGGTGGGCTTTGAATTTCTTCGTCGTCCGCATCCCAACCATCCTGACCGCAGTCCGGCCAGGGCTCTCCTGATAACGAGAGATACTTTAGCGAGTTCAGGATGTCGCCAAAGGGCGAGTGCTGAAAGATGTCCGCAACGGTGAACTCCATGATCGGTGCCCAATCGGATTCGATTGGTAGGGGCGCAGGAGGTTCGGAGTCCGGCAAGGAGTCCGGCACCTCGGAGTCACGAGCTTTGCAAAGGACAAGGTCGTTATTCGGCTTCATCACCGTAGAAATTGCAGCTCCCGAGGTGGTGTCCAGCCACCTGTCCTCGATCTACGCGGTCGGCTCCGAACTATGGGTCGGAGCGGATTCATGTGCGGCCTCCAAGGTACTGTCCGACAGCAGAGCTAAATCATGCCCATCGTGACAGTGCGGCACGCTCGGCTGTGGCTCGAATCCATCGAAGATCAAGTCTCCGCGGATGTCAGCCGTGAAGTTTAGGCTTCCAAATCTGACCTGATGGCCAGGGGCGTAGCTTTCGATCTGCTCCAGATGGCCAAGTGAATTGGCCCGCAGTGCAAAGCCGCCGAACACGAAGATCTGTCCGGGGAGAAAATTCTCACCCTGGACCGCGTTGTTGTTTGAAGAAGCCATCAAGCCTATCGGTGACGACACAGAGGAACTCTCAATGAAAGCACCAATGTCGGTGTCAAAACCGGCGGATCTCGGGTAGGGGGTCCCGAACTGTGCGTCTAGGCGGATGGTAACAGGAGACAAGGGACACGATGTTTTTACCCAGGTTCGGGCCCTCTCGATGGAGGTAAAACCCTACTCCTGCTTGATTGATATTGATGCTATGGGTAGTACAAGAGTGGATCTACCACGAGATCAAGGAGGCTAAACCCTAGAAGCTAGCCTATGGTATGATTGTTGTAATGGTTGTTCGTCCTACGGACTAAAACCCTCCGGTTTATTTAGACACCAGAGAGGGCTAGGGTTACACAGAGTGGGTTACAATGGTAGGAGATCTACATATCCGTATCGCCAAGCTTGCCTTCCACGCCAAGGAAAGTCCCATCCGGACACGGGACGAAGTCTTCAATCTTGTATCTTCATAGTCTTGGAGTCCGGCCGATGATGATAGTTCGGCTATCCGGATACCCCCTAGTCCAGGAATCCCTCAGTTAGGGTTACACAGAGTCGGTTACAATGGTAGGATATCTATGTATCCGTGTCGCCAAGCTTGCCTTCCACGCCAAGGAAAGTCCCATCCGGACACGGGACGAAGTCTTCAATCTTGTATCTTCATAGTCCAGGAGTCCGGCCAAAGGTGATAGTTCTGCTATCCGGACACCCCCTAATCCGGGACTCCCTCAAAAAGCGTTAGGAAAAGTAGATACGACGGAGACGTATCAACTTCCCCAAGCTTAAACCCTCGCTTGTCCTCAAGCAATTCAGTTGATAAACTAAAAGTGAAAAAGAAAAACTTTTATGAACTCTTTTGTTCTTGTTTACGTAAATAAGCTTAAGTAGCACCTAGGTTTTGAGCAAAGATCATGACTAACCAAGTCAACATTAACTCTTAGAAATTGTATTAACTGATATCAATGGCATAATCAACTAGAGAGCAATAATAAGATATATCAAATGCCAACACTTTGTCAAAACAATCATGATATAATATGACAATAGTGTATCTCGCTAGCCCTTTTTGAGACCGTAAAACATAAATGCAGAGCACCCCCAAAGTTCAAGCAGTGACTAAACATTGTAATTCATGGTAGAAAGATCTAGTCATGATGCATCCAACGTTAACTATACACAATGCATGAGGATGACAACAGTGCTATCAGATTTGGCGCTTATTTGAGAAGGTGATGACTCAACATAAAATTAAATAGTTAGTCCCTTCACAGAGGGAAGCAGGGATTTGCAGAGATGCCAGAGCTCAAAGCTTTAAAACAAAGATAAATATAATTTTGGGAGGTGCACCCTTCCTGTCAACGTTACGACAAAGAGTTATCAATATCATCCATGTTAAACACTTAGCGGTGGTTCCCAAGTAATAAAAGTAAAGGTTTACTCCCCCTCCACCAACAAACACACTCCACGGCTAGCCGAATCCACGGGTACCGTCCATACCAACAATAATCCTGGGGGAGTTTTGTTTAATTATTTGTAATTTTTGAATTCGGGACTGGGCATCCCTATTACCACCCCTCTCGTGTAAGGACGAGTGAATAAACACTCATCATGAGAATAACCCGCTTAGCATGGAAGAATATTGACCGCCCCCTGTCACTCCATGAGCTGTCCAGGCACACAAAACAAATGTTTATTTGAAATTTTAGAGGTGGCACATGCAAATTTACTTGGAACGGCAGGGTAATACCGCATATGGGTAGATATGGTGGAATCATCTGGAATAACTTGGGTTTAAGGATTTTGATGCACAAGTAGTATTCCCGCTTTGTACAGGCAAAGGCTAGCAAATAGGTTGAGAAGCGGCCAGCTAGAGAGCGAAAACGGTCATGAACAGGCATTATGCATAATTAACATTCAATACTAGCATTAATAGGATATGAACACCATGAACATAAATATCAGAGGCTATGTTGGTTTTGATTCAACTACATGCATGAACATGTGGCAAATCAAGTCACTTGAAACATTCAGAGGAGGATACCATATCATCATATTACATCACAATCATTTTAATGCATGTTGACATCCAAGATAAATCATTATCCACTTCTAGCTACTTAAGAATGGCATGAGGAACTATAATCTCTAATTGTCAGACTGGGTGAAGCCGAAAGCTAGCGTTCTTAAGGGAATATTCGGTCGGTGACTTAAAAGATGACTTTTTACCTATTTATTTACCCGCCCCCAGATGTTTTTCTGCTTTCTTTGCAGTCCGGACATGCACTTTAGGGCATGCCTCCCAGGGAAAGGAACCCTTAACGGAACTATTCTCCCTGGAAGATGTTTCTTACTAACCATGTAATATAACATAACTAGTTGGGCACTTGTCTGATAAAGCACTGATGACCCCTACGCCTGGTCTCCATGCATACCACGGTTGTTTCTTAACCAAAGAGGTATTCGAACACACTCCGGACTCTAGGGTCCCGAGGTTGAAGCAAAAAGGTCGGCAAAGACAAACGATCTACAATCCGGCTAGAAGGCATTTCACATGTCACTTTAAAGGAAAACATACATTGTCAAATTACGGATTGTATTCCTCCTCAATCCCGTCTAACAGGCTGTCTAACTTACAGTCCCGTTGGGAAAATTTAGCAGCCAACTCTACTTGGCTGTATACTAAACTCACAGGGATCTCCTTCCCATCGGGCCCCACCGGTCCAACTTCGGCCATGTGGTTGGGATCTGCCTTCTTGTAACGTGTCTTCACCATGGCCCAAGCCTCCCTGACACCTTGACAGCAAGCCGAAATCTTCCATAAATGGAAGCGCTGCCGCACTCCCCGAAGCTTCTCCGCAAGCTCCCCAAGGCCCTCGGGTAGGGAGAGGGCTGGCCATAAGGCCTGGACGACGCCGCTCATTGCCTGCCGAACTCGTTCGAGCAGTTGCAACAGCTCGGGAAGTTGATCACCCGTTGATATGGGCATCTCCTCCGCAGGGCGACCTGTGAGTATACCTACAAGACATATTATGTCAATTGACTTCCTCGCCGAACTCTTCTTTTCAAAAGAGTCCGCTTAAGCACTTACTATAAATGCCGCGACGAAGCTGCTCATTCTCCTTAACGGAGCCGGACAGCCCGGCGCGAGCGCCTTTCAGCTCTTCTCCGAGCTTGGCGTTGGCATCCTGGAGTTTATTCCTTTCTTGCTGCACCCTATTCAGCACACTCTCGCCGGCCTTCAGCTGGCGCAGTAATCCTTGCCTGTCCGGATCTTGTCCGGCGGCACCTGCAATGTCACTATTAGACTTGCGCGCACGCGGCACATCGCTTATATTTATTAATAAAAATGTGTTACCAGGAGGGGTCTCTGCGTCTCCTCCTGCGGCAGCAAGTGCGGCCTCAAGTTGGGCCTTGCATTCTTGCAGCTCCTGAGACAGCTGGGCATTCTTCTCGGTAAGAGCCTGCGTTTCACATGATCCTTAAATCAGTTAACATAACTACTTTAAGTCTCGGGGGCTACTGGTATATATAACCATTAAAATTCCCTTACCCGTATGTCTTTCACATACTGCTCCGTGGCTCTGGTAAAACCATCTTGAGCGGCACGGAGATGTGCGTCCCCTGCGTTAAAGGCGTCCAAGGCTTCAGGGGAGAAGCAGACTTCACGAAATATTGTCCGGTGGCGCCTATGGTTCATGGCGCTCTCCACCTCAGACTTGGTGGTGGACAGTCTGTTGGTGTCCTCCGTTGGAGAAGCATCCGGCCCACGTCTTGCGCTTGCCTCCCCCTCCAGGCCGGGCGCTGGAGCCTGGCCGGTGTGGGTTGGATCAACAACTTCTGCGCCCGCAGTCCGGCGAGCGCTTTTTCTCCTATAAATATCATGAGCACTCAGACGCTTCCTAGGAACGTTGCTCTGAAAATTCAAATATGAGCTATACCTTTGCGGCGACGTTTCCGTCCGCACCACGCTCCTTTTCCGCCTGCTGGTCCGGACTGACCTCTGTTGGTCGGCCGCTGCGGGGTCGGCTTCCTGCTGTGAAGGCGCTTCCTGTAAAATACCATTGTTCGCGAAGGTTAGAAATGGGCAAGGAAGAGATAATGGTGTCCGGACCTCGGTCGCAGTCACCTGGGAAGCCGGATACAGTCCGGGGTAGTCTGCTGTAATGGTGACCAAAGCATTATCCATGCTGAGCTGGTGAAATACCCCGTCGATCAGCTCCACCTCGATGTTCGGATCCTCTTCGGAGGCCGGATCCAGGGATCTTTCTGGATCCTCGGGTTGCGGAGCGGGACTTACCATGTCCTCCACAGTCCGGCGTAGATCCTGCGCCGAAGACATAATGTAAAGAAGCTTAAACTTCGAGAGCATGGGTTGAGCCTTTAAAGGTGTTCGCTTACCCATCCTCTAGGGTTGTTCATGGAAAATCCATTCAAAGGGTTCGTTCGAAGGAAGTCCTCCTTTCCCCCCTTGTATAGGCTGGAAAGGATCTCCACCAGATCCTCGGTCATGACGGGTGGCATCGTCCTCCCCGTTGAAATCCCACATGGGGTGGCCTCTGTATTGCAATGGCTATACCCCCCGCATGATGCATGTCGTCATGACTCCAATCATGGTCAACCCGGAATGGGCCGGTAATCTTATTCGGCCCATCAAGTAATGGACGCTCTTGTCTTCCTCCAATCGGGGGCTCCGTGGGCGCCAGCTGAGGCGTTTCTTCAGAGGAGCGGCACTAAACTCCGGGAGGCCAATCCGGACTGGGTCCGGCAGCGGAGTGTCTCCTATGTAAAACCATTCTGAAGGCCAGTCTTCGGACGCCTTCTTGGGAGTACCGAATGGGTATCCGGTCCCGGCAATGCGCCATATCTCGGCGCCGCCCACTTGATATATGGACCCCTCGTGAGAACGGGGTATGAGGCAGAACAGCCTCTTCCACAATGCAAAATGGGGCTCAATGCCTAGGAATAGCTCGCAAAGAGCTACGTAGCCCGCGATATGCAGGATAGAGGCGGGCGTGAGGTGGTGGAGCTGGAGTCCGTAGAACTCCAGGAGCCCGCGGAGGAACGGATGTATCGGGAATCCGAGTCCCCTTATCAAATAAGGGACGAAACATACTCGCTCCCCTTTATTGGGGCTCGGGGTAGCCTCCGCTTGCCTCCCACCTTGATAAGTGACCAGCCCGGCTCGAACCGGGACCATGAAGGCCAGAGGGAGATATCCCCCCACTTGGAGCTTCACTAGCTCGTTGTGCGGAACAGAGCACCTCCTCCAATCCCCCGACGGTGGGCTGGGAGCGCGTGAAGAAGAGCCGCGTCGATGGTCCATGATGGAATGGATTTTTAGGTCAAAAGCGCTTCGATGAAGTATTCGCGGGAGGAAGATGGTGTGGTTTGGATCTGGATTTTTGCCTCTTTTGTAGGCGGATGACTCGCACGACTGGGGGGTGAAACGTAAAAGACACCCTGGCTTTTCACATTCGTGCGATGCGTGGAAAAAGACCATTATTGGGCGTAGAAGCCGAGAAACACGGTATTTATGATGAAGCGGGACACTGTTCGGCAGGTACATGGAACTTGAAGGGAGAACCCGCCTTGCAACGCCGAAGACTATATACGCGCTGGACTTATCGTCATTGAAGCCTGGTTCAGGGGCTACTGAGGGAGTCCTGGACTAGGGGGTGTCCGGACAGCCGGACTATCATCGTCCGCCGGACTCCAAGACTACGAAGATATAAGGTTGAAGACTCCGTCCCGTGTCCGGATGGGACTTTCCTTGGCGTGGAAGGCAAGCTTGGCAATACGGATATGTAGATCTCCTACCATTGTAACCGACTCTGTGTAACCCTAGCCTCCTCCGGTGTCTATATAAACCGGAGGGCTTTAGTCCGTAGGACAACATACATTACAACAATCATACCATAGGCTAGCTTTAGGGTTTAGCCTCCTTGATCTCGTGGTAGATCCACTCTTGTACTACCCATATCATCAATATTAATCAAGCAGGACGTAGGGTTTTACCTCCATCGAGAGGGCCCGAACCTGGGTAAAACATCGTGTCCCTCGTCTCCTGTTATCATCCGCCTAGACGCACAATTTGGGACCCCCTACCCGAGATCCACCGGTTTTGACACCGACAGCAGGGGAAAAGTTTTTTTCGTGAAATACAGAGGCCATTTCGGTGGGTCCCAGCTGTCAGGTGGAGGAATCATTATTTTGCGCATAATAAGGAGGCATTTCCTTGCGTGCGGCCATGGACCCAACCATCAGCCTCTCCATGTATAGTCCACTTCCGATGGATGTCGTTCATTGACCATGTTGACCACGCCACAAGTGAGAGCACCAGGGTGGTGGACGACGGCGAGGCCTAGGAAGGGAACAACACGGAGCCAGGGAAGCCTTGGCAGTTGTTTCCCACGCGGAGGGGAGTACGAGGGTTTACTGGTTCCTCTGCCATCACTGAAGAATAACAACAGGTGTGGGTGAGTAGATGGATGGCTAGGCAAGCGATGGGAGTATGGCTAGGCAAGCGAGGAGGGAGCAGGCAGTCCCACCGGCGCTTGTTTGAGAGGCTGGAGCAGGAAGAGCCGAGATTGAAGAAGCACGACGGCCATTGGATGGACATCCAACAGTCAATGCTCTCGCGTGTTGACTTTTTTTAGGGGTCACGTGTTGACTAAGTTGGCACGGCGTTGCCTGCGCGTCAACCTTTTTTTAGGAAAGCGTACGCGTCAACCAATAGTAGACACACAAGTCAGCCTCAAATCTCTAGAAAACAGCATACATCCCATCTGCCATTATTTCAAATAATTTACAACCCATTTGCTAATTCTTAAGGATTTTTTGGAGCCCATATTCTTTTTGTTAGCATTACAACCCATATTGTGGCCACGGTTAAAACATTATACGAAATTTTGCATATTTCAGTGCCGTCCAAATTATTTTTAATTCTGAAATTTCGAGTCACATTCAAACTAATTTGAAAAATAAATTCATATCAATATAAAATCCAAATAATTGTCCCGCATAAAAATCAATGGGATTTAAAATCTCGAAATGAAAAAAAGAAATTTGAAACTAATTGCTGGTTTGATGTGTTTTAAAAATGTACAGCCATTTCTCATTACTAATAGCCCATTTTCTCGTCTTGAAAGATATGCAGCCCAGCAGGGCTGAAAATGCAAGTAGGCCTCGGTTGGGTATTTTGCAAAAGAACAAAAAAACTGGGATAGCCATTTCAGAAAGAAAAAAACCTATTGGGCTGGTCTTGTGGTAAACATAAAAGAAAAGGCTGGCAAGACAGGCCGGAGTGCGCCGCACAGCCCAGTTGACACCTTGCTTCCGTCTCAAAAACAAAAATAATTGGGCGAGCTAATGGGTCCCTCGTGTCAGCCGCTCGTTGTGCAATCCTCTTGTTTATTGACTACCTTGACAATGGCATGGGACCGAGATGTTAGAAATCCATTAGGAGGAACCATATTTTGGCTTGAAAGAAGGAGGCACTTGCTTGCGTACTGCCATGACCCTGGTGGCACTGGTACAACAAGGTGCTATACAAACGGTTTTTAACCCCTTTCAGCGACTGCGTGCTGAACCGTCACCTAGTGAGTGACTGCGATAGGGGGGTCCTTCCCACACGACCTAGAAACCATCGGGGATATGCCCTCCTGGCACACACGCTCGGCAAAATGAGGTCATGTGCGACCGGCGAGCGATCAAATACAGTTATATGTACAGTAGTGCTAAAAAATACAATTATACATGCGAAATCATTTTCGGTCGTAAGTACATCCCACACAGTCATTCCCCGCTAAACATTTCCGTTTGTATATACATCCCACACAGTCGCTCCAAGGAAAACGTTTTCGTTCGCAAGTACATCACACACAATTTTCTCCATTAAATCATTTGTGATAGCGTTGCCATTGCACACGATACTAAAAAATTTATCGTTTGTGTTACTGAATGCATCACACACGGTGCGTAGAAGAAACTGTGTGGCAAAGGTTGTCCATCATACACAGAGTGGTAAACATTTGCGCAAGGTGGCCTAACGCAAACAGTTCTCAAGAGATATCGTGTGTGATTTTTCATTGATCCAACACGGTTTATTCCTAGAAACTATGTGCGTTACCTGAGGTCATCGCCCACAGTATTTTCTCATTAACCGTTTGCAATAGTAAAACCCAATTAGCTGGCTAATTCACCATTAGCAGGCTAATTGCCCTATTATTAATAATCCATTTATTAATCTAATTGACATTCATATTCGACACATAATATATCTCATTTCCATGTTAAGGAAGCAGGATTTCATAATTGAAATACATCAGAGTACAAAATGATATAGCTTCAGCACTCAGCTACCCCATTACACAACTGCACCAGCACCAAGTTTCACATGCAACATCTAGAACCTTTTGAAATTAGCATCATAGATAGTACATAGACAGATGCATCTCATCTGGAAAACTGCTAAAGCGGAAGGCGAATATTGAGCCTTCATTCATGTTGGAGGTCTTTGCACCTTCAGGCCAGTGCCTATGGATGACTGACGACCGTCCATCCTTCGTCCTCTTCAAGAACACTTCAATATTGAACCGTGGGTGTTGTATGAAAACCTTCCCCGCCTCCTGACCATAGAGGTGGTTTGAGAGGTAATTATTAGTGACTGCTTTGGAAAGGCCTAAAAACAAGGATGTGCATAAATATCTTCTCTATATTGGAAATGGGGCAAAGGAATAAAAAAAGGCAAGGTATAATAGTTAGTACCATCTTGTAGTGAACTGATGCCTTCTTCATTGTGTAGACAAAGATTTGTTGTTTTTTGTCAATAATTTCTTTATCCTAACAATCTTTTTGAGTTTCTTGACTTGATTAATATTCATGGACAACTCATTTCCCCATATGCAAAAAGGGTCGAACAGTGGGTCAAAACCTATGACAGCAGGACCTACATGTGCAAGACCAAATTGTTAAAAACCTAAATATTTGAATGGTTCCTGCAATTGCACAATAATGTGTTATTAGACAATGGACCATGCACGTGCTAACCTCGATTGTAAACCTCAATGCTTCCCATTGTTTCCCTGCAACACATATAAGGTAGTTAGTCATCAGGTTAAGTAAGGGTTCGCATGCTATCAGTAAAATATGTTGATGAAAAATAAGCACATTACAGATTCATCAGATTAATTCAAGCCACATGGAAAACCCATTTATCCAGACCAAGCATGATTAAGAACTCGGAAATATAGCACTTGTATATGTTTCTCATGTATTAAGTGCAGCCAAATCCGATTTATTCCTCGCGTGCACAACAATACAAAATTCTACCCACGACAATTGGACATCACATTGCAGAATTGAACCAAGCAATTAACTAAACACCACAACAAATGAACCAAACATTAACTAAGCACCACATTGCATAATATAACATACTCCTAATAGAAGATCAGACAGTTAACCAAACCAAGCATGCTTAACAACTTGGAAATATAGCAATTGTATTTGTTTCTCATGTATTTACTACAACCAAATTCAATTTATTCCTCACATGGTATACAATAACAGAATGCACCCACAACAATTGAACATCACATTGCAGAATTGAACCAAACAGTTAACTAAACACCACAACAAATGAACCAAACGTTAACTGAGCACCACATTGCATAATATAATATACTCCTAATAGAAGACCAGACAGTTAACCAAACTACGAATGCTTAACAACTTGGAAATATAGCAATTGTATTTGTTTCTAATGTATTTAGTATAGCCAAATTCGATTTACTTCTCACATGGTATATAATAACAGAATGCACCCACAACTATTGAACATCGCATTGCAGAATTGAACCAAACAGTTAACTAAACACCACAACAAATGAACCAAACGTTAACTGAGCACCACATTACACAATGTATAACCAAACCAAGCCTGCTTGACAACTTGGAAATATAGCAATTGTATTCATTTCTCATGTATTTCATAAAGATAAATTCAATTTAATTCTCACATAGAAGACAATACAAAATTGCAGCCTGAAGAATTAAACATCACATTTGCAGAATTGAACCAACTAGTTAACTGAAGATGACAACTAATTAACCAAAGAGTTAATAAGTGAGCACCACACATATAGAACATATACACTAGAGCAACAGATCACATGGTAAAATTAGATATAACAATTCAGTAGAATTTGTTAAGGAAAGGCAGGAGCAGCACACACAATGGGTAAATCGAGCATGCTTAACCGGCATAGCTAGCAAATGGCAAGGTGCTCCTCCAAGATCTGGGGGACGGCACGAATGGTAGCCATCGCGACTTCATCAGCTCGTGCGGCCACGATTTGCTTCTCCTCTACCAAATGCTCCTTGAGATCCTAGCTATACTGTGTGCACCATGGCTTAGGGCGGCGCTTATTTGGTGGAGGGGTCGGTGATTTGGGTGGAAGGTGTTGTAGCGGCGGTCGGGGCATGTGGGATGTGGAAGGAGGAGGAGGATGGGGGTTGGGTGTGGATTACCAGCCTGGATAGACGAGGCCGAGCAGCGTGAAGGAGGGTCGCCGGCGAGGAGGCGGCGCTGCAAGCAAGGAGTGAAGGTTTCAGCTTGGAAAGGAAGGCGGAAACAGGGGAAATCTGGCTTTTGGTAAGGAGGAGGGGGCGGGGAGGTAGATATTTCCGCGGAAGTCGAAATTTTTGAATCGGTGATATGTCTCCAACGTATCTACTTTTCCAAACACTTTTGCCCTTGTTTTGAACTCTAACTTGCATGATTTGAATGAAACTAACCCGGACTGACGTTGTTTTCAGCAGAACTGCCATGATGTTGTTTTATGTGTAGAAAACAAAAGTTCTCGGAATGTCCTGAAAAATCCACGGAGGCAAGTTTTGGAAAATATAAAAAATACTGGCGAAAGAATCAAGACCAGGGGGCCCACACCCTGTCCACGAGGGTGGGGGCGCAGCCACCCCCTGGGCGCGCCCCCCGTCTCGTGGGCCCCCTGAGGCTCCACCAACCTCAACTCCAACTCCATATATTCTGTTTCACGGAGAAAAAAATCAGAGAGAAAGTTTCATCGCGTTTTACGATACGGAGCCGCCGCCAAGCCCTAATCTCTCTCGGGAGGGCTGATATGGAGTCCGTTTGGGGCTCTGAAGAGGGGGATTCATCGCCGTCATCATCATCAACCATCCTCCATCACCAATTTCAGGATGCTCACCGCCGTGCGTGAGTAATTCCATCGTAGGCTTGCTGGACGGTGATGGGTTGGATGAGATTTACCATGTAATCAAGTTAGTTTTGTTAGGGTTTGATCCCTAGTATCCACTATGTTCTGAGATTGATGTTGCTATGACTTTGCTATGCTTAATGCTTATCACTAGGGCCTGAGTGCCATGATTTCAGATCTAAACCTATTGTGTTTTCATGAATATATGTGTGTTCTTGATCCTATCTTGCAAGTCTATAGTCACCTATTATGTGTTATGATCCGACAACCCCGAAGTGACAATAATCGGGATACTTCTCGGTGATGACCATAGTTTGAGGAGTTCATGTATTCACTATGTGTTAATGCTTTGTTCCGGTTCTCTATTAAAAGGAGGCCTTAATATCCCTTAGTTTCCATTAGGACCCCGCTGCCATGGGAGGGTAGGACAAAAGATGTCATGCAAGTTCTTTTCCATAAGCATGCATGACTATATTCAGAATACATGCCTACATTACATTGATGAACTGGAGCTAGTTCTGTGTCACCCTATGTTATAGCTATTACATGAGGAATCACATCTGACATAATTATCCATCACTGATCCAATGCTTATGAACTTTTCACATCTTGTTCTTCGCTTATTTACTTTTCCGTTGCTACTGTTACAATTACTACAAAATTATTATCTTCACTTTTGCCACTGTTTACCTTTATTATCATACTACTTTGCTACTAAATACTTTGCTGCAGATACTAAGTTATCCAGGTGTGGTTGAATTGACAACTCAACTGCTAATACTCAATAATATTCTTTGGCTCCCCTTGTGTCGAATCAATAAATTTGGGTTGAATACTTTACCCTCGAAAGCTGTTGTGATCCCCTACACTTGTGGGTCGTCAATCGGTTCAGCGAAAAAATGGGCGTGCACAGTGTCATCAGACACGGTCCCTTATTCAGAATTGTGTACGATATGTGAACATTACAAACGAAGCAGATGGCTTAACCCGTGTGTGATGAGTTTGAACGTCAAAAATTTTGGTTCCAATTTCCATGGTTACAGTGGTCATCCATGTCATTGCATAATCTGGGTACACAAAGGAGACTACAGCACACCCACACCTCTTAATCGAGCAAGTTCTACAATTAAACAGAGCTAGCTGGCCTAAACATTACTCTAACAAATTAAAGACCGGCGCTCTTAATTAAACAAAAACAAAGAGTACTACTACGGCTGGTGCTCGTCGATCTCTGCCGCCTCCTCCATGTCAAGCTCGCGCCCGACGGTCTCCTGGGGAAGGGGCTCCATGGCATCCATCACACCATACTCAGCAAGCATCTCGCCATCCATGTTCGCCATCTCTTTGGAAAAGGCCGCCACGAGCTGGGTATGGGCAGCTGTCGGTGTCAAAACCGGCGGATCTCGGGTAGGGGGTCCCGATCTGTGTGTCAAGGCCGATGGTAACAGAAAGCAAGGGACACAGATGTTTACCCAGGTACGGGCCCTCTCGAGGGAGGTAAAACCCTACTTCCTGCTTGATTAATATTCAAGATATGGGTAGTACAAGAGTAGATCTACCACGAGATCGTAGAGGCTAAACCCTAAGAGCTAGCCTATGATGGTATGATTGTAGTTGTCATCGGCTTTCTAAGGACCAACCTCTCCGGTTTATATAGACACCGGAGAGGGCTAGGGTTTACATGGAGTCGGTTACAAGAAAGGAAACACAATATCCGGATCGCCAAGCTTGCCTTCCACGCAAAGGAGAGTCCCATCCGGACACGGGCCGAAGTCTCGAGTCTTGTATCTTCACGCTTCAATAGTACGGATGTTGTACACAGTCCGGCTGTCCGGATACCCCCTAATCCAGGACTCCCTCAGTAGCCCCTGAACCAGGCTTCAATGACCATGAGTCCGGTGCGCAGTATTGTCTTCGGCATTGCAAGGCGGGTTCCTTCTCCGAATACTCCAAAGTACCTGTTACGACAAATAGTGTCCGGCCTCCAATCAACATTGTGTTCCTCGACTTCAGTGCCTCAATAATGACCACCTCCACGTGTCGAGCGAATGCAAGGAGCCGAGGCGCTTTTGCATTTGACACCCTCGATCCTCCGGGATGACCGCCTATTTGAAGGGACGGGGATTCTCAGATCCAAACCTCACTCTCCTCCCTTGAGCTAGCATCCAGTACAGCGCTCCCCGAAAAACCATTCCAACATGGCCATCCATCACAGCCCCTCTGCTTTCCCTTCTCGCTCTAAGTCGGGGGGATTGGGGAGGGTGTTCCGTTCCTCATAGCCGTTTGATAAAGTTACAAACCCAAGGGTTTCTCCCACCGGCGTTCATGGTCTCTGTCCGAGCCAGAATAACCACTTATGACGGAGGGGAACAAGCGGAGGGATCTCCAAGCCCATCTCCAGAGGAGCGCGTATGCCTCATCCCGCATCTGCTAAGGGGTGTCGGGTTTCCCATCCACCCGTTTCTTCGCGGGCTCCTGGAGTTCTACGGCCTCCAGTTGCACAATCTTACCCCTGCCTCTATTCTGCACATAGCGGGGTACGTCGCACCTTGCGAGCTGTTTTTAGGCTGTAAACCTCACTTCAGATTATGGAGGAAGCTGTTCTGCCTTGTTCCCCGCACCCAGGGAGAGTCCCTATATCAAGTGAGCGGGGCCGAAGTATGGCGCATTTCCGAAACCGGATACCTATCCGGCACTCCCAAGAAGGCACCAGAAAACTGGCCTTCAGAGTGGTTTTACATTGATGACGTTCCCCTTCTGGATCCAGTCTGGACAGGTCTCCCCAAGTTCAGCAACGCCCCGCCGAGGGCACGCCTAAGCTGGCACCCCCGCGGCCCTCAAGAAGAGGATACGAGGGAAATACACTTCCTGATGAGCAGGATAAAGTTGCTGGCCAAATCCGGACTAACGATAGTCGAGGTTATGGCGATATGCATAAGGCGGGGAGTGCAACCGCTTCAATATCAGGGGAATCCCATGTGGTACTTAAACGGGGAATACGACGCCACTTGTTGCGGCTGTAAGGGTCCAGACTCCGCCAGGATATTGTCCAATTTGTACAAAGGGGATGAGGAGGAGTTCCTCCGCATTAAGACGCGGGACGGACTCTCCATGTACAACCCTCTAGAGTGGGTAAGTTGCCATTCTTTTCCCTGCTTCACTTACTTTAGCGTCCCTCTGCTAAGATTACCTGCATCGATGTTTCCGAGCAGGAATTGAGGAGGGCCGTAGAAGAAATCTTCAGCCCCTCCCCGCAGCCAGAGGACCCCGGAAGGGCCCTAGATCCGGGACTCAAAGAAGATCCGAATATTACCGTGGAGCTTGTCAACGGGGTATTTTATCAAGCGAGCTAGGATGGTGCCTCAGTGGCCATTATGGCCGACTATCCCGGACTGCTCCCTGTGTCGCGTGTAAGCCGAACTAAAAACCCTATCCTCCGAAGAAGATTCCCCTCAGGATTATGATTTACCCTTGAGGCATCATGCTGTTTGCAGAGACGACGGTCGGAGCGTGGGGCCGAGCCCCTAGGGACTTGTCAACCACGGGCGTCCGGATCGGGCAGGCTCAAGAGGAAGGCGGTGAGGGTTGACACACCGCTGCAGAGGTAAAGTAATAACCTGTCCTGCGGTTATAGTATTTGAAATATGACAACGCCCTTTGTGTCTAGCAGGAAGAGGAGCAGCCGGACTATATCCGGGGATCCCACCAATCACGCCTCCACTAGCCAGGTTCCAGAACCGGCTTCGAGGGCGGAGGCGGACGCGAGGCCAGAACCGCGCAGTTCTCCGACAGAGGACGCGGATATGTGTTCGACCACGAACTCTGAGGTGGGGAGCGCCATGAATCACCGGCGCCGGAGGGCCGTGCTTCGGAACAACATCTTTTCCGAAGAGGCTTTTAATGCCTTCAATTCGGCAGACGCATACGTCCGAGCTGCTCGAGGTGGGCTGGCCCAAGCGACGAACCAGTACACTAAAGATATACGGGTAAGAAATTTTGACAAGTATGTATAGCCGTAGCCCTGAGACTTGAAATAGTTGGGACAACTATTTGAAGGATCAATTTATGTGCTCCTCGTGGATAAGAATGAACAATTGGCTCGGGAGCTGGAGGCATGTACGGCCCAGCTGATTGACGCGGTTGCCAAATTAGAGGAATCCCAAAAGGCCCCCTCTGGTAATATTTGTCTCAATTATATGCAGATATACCAGTTAGTAAATGGCTGGTGTGATTAGTCTAACAGAAAATTCTGCAGACAATCCTGGGGTTAATCCGAAGGGCGTAATGGATGACGACTCGCATCTCAAAAGACAGCTAAAGGCTGACGAGCGCATCCTTACGCAACTGACACAAGAGAATAACAAGCTATAAGATGCCAATATTCGGCTGGACGTGGAATTAAAGGACGTCCGCGCTCAACTGGCGGACTCCGTGAAGGAGAACAAAAGGCTTCGATGCGGCATTTATGGTGAGTGCTCAAACGAATTGTATTATAGTTTGGTGAGGAAGTATTTTGAAAGAAGTTTGCTTGCAGGAATGTTAACGGGTCGCCCTGAAGAGGATATGCCCTCATCTGCAAGTGATTTGTTGCAAGAACTTTCGTAGTTGCACGAGCGTGCTCGGCAGGTGATGCGCGGCGTTGCTTAGGCCTTGTGGCCGTCAAGCCTCCTGCCGAATGGCATGGGGGAGCTTGCAAACCTGCTTCAAGGAGCCCGGCAGCGCTTTCATCTGTGGAAGATATCAACATGTCGGCAAGGTGCAAGAGAAGCCTGGGCAATGGTGAAGACGCGCTACACCAAGCTGGACCCGAACCATATGGCTGAAGTAGGACCGGCGGGGCCCGATGGGCAAGAAATTTCCGTAAGTCAGGTATATGACCAGGTAGCGTTAGCCGCTAAGTATTCTCAACAGGATTGTAAGCTAGATAGCCTGTTAGATGGTATATAGGAGGAATATAGTCAGTCCAAGTGACTGTGTAATTTAATGGGCATAAAATAGCCCCTAGCCGGATTAAAATCTTTTGTCATGGCAGACCTTTTCGCTTTAGCCCCCGGATCCTATAGTCCGGGGCGTGTCCGAATACCCGTTCAGTTATACAAAACTGGGGTATGCGTGGAGACCAGGCGTAGGGGTCATAAGTGCTTGAACAAACAAGTACCCAACTAGTTATGTTATATTACATGGATAGTAAGAAACATCTTCCGGGGAGAATAGTTCCGTTAGGGGTTCCTTTCCCTGGGTATGCATGCGTCAATGCGCATGTCCGGACTGCGAACGATGGCACATGATACAAGACTTCTGGGGATTTTTGTTGTAACCAACGAATACATCCTTTGTTCACTGATCGAATATTCTCTTAAGGAAACTAGCTTTCGGCTTCACCCAGTCTGAGGTACACATCTGGCTGAACCGGCAGTAACAATCGCAGAGGTGCTCCCCTTATGCCCTAGCCGAATTAACGGGAACGTATGGCATAAAGACAAGAGCCAGGCAACCCAGCTTGGCCACATCTTAAGTCATATCGATGCATGTAATGGTGAATAAAAGGCACATATGGAAAAAGAACGCATATGTGATGGGTAAAAAGCCATTTAAAGTAATCATGTTTAGCTTCCGAATAGGAAGCCCCCAGGTATTGCTTACACACATAGTGCGGCCGGAGTAATCCGAGAATCCGCACTGTATGAAGTACTTTGTGTGAACAGAAAAAAAAGAAAAAGGTCAAGAAAGGAAAAGTGGGGTGGAGCGTAAGTAAAAAAAGGGGGGGGGGTGGAGTAAGGAGACGAACATTGAGTTCGGTGTTAGGCATAGAATCGCCGGAGTCTGGCCACGTTCCATGGGTTCGGGTCGAGTCTGTTATCCGATGCATTACATAAGCGGTATGCTCCTCCAGTGAGAACTTTGTCAATGACGAAGGGACCTTCCCATTTGGGTTTGAGTTTGTCCTTCTTCTTCTCCGGTAGACGTAGAACGAGCTCGCCAATATTGTGAGTTTTGGCCCGCACTTCTCTGCTTTGATATCGTTGAGCATGCTGCTGATA
The DNA here is from genome assembly GCA_963921465.1 of Triticum timopheevii. NCBI lineage: Eukaryota > Viridiplantae > Streptophyta > Magnoliopsida > Poales > Poaceae > Triticum > Triticum timopheevii. The sequence goes on from OY997264.1 coordinate 424,489,425, forward strand.
GAATGCGGAACGGGCTTTTGCGACATCGCGCTCCTCCTCTAGGGCATCCAAGTTATCCTGCCATCTAACTCGGCTTCCTTCTCTTCGTACATGCGTAAGCGTGGCGAATCATGTATTATGTCGCAGGGTAGTAATGCTTCCGCACCGTACACCATAAAAAATGGTGTATATCCGGTGGTGCGATTTGGTGTGGTCCGCAGCCCCCAGAGTACGGAGTCGAGCTGCTCCACCCAGTGCGTATCCGATTCTGTTAAATATCGCACTAGTCTGGGTTTGATGCCGCTCATGATGTCGTTTGCCCGTTCGGCCTGGCCGTTTGTTTGCGGGTGGTAGACGGAAGCGTAGTCGAGCTTAATGCCCATTTTACGGCACCAAGTTTTCACTTTGTCGGCTGTGAAATTTGAGCCATTAACAGTGATGATGCCGTGGGGGACACCGTATCGGTGTACGACCCCGGATATGAAGTCTGTTACTGGTCCGGATTCGGCCGTTTTAACTGGTTTGGCTTCTATCCATTTGGTGAACTTGTCCACCTTGACCAATAAGTACTTTTTCTTATGGCTTCCCCCTTTAAGAGGTCCGACCATATCCAGCCCCCAGACCACGAAGGGCCAAGTTATGGGGATTGTTTGGAGAGCGATAGGGGGCATATGACTCTGATTGGCGAAGAGCTGGCAGCCGACGCAATGTTGGACAAGGTCATGTGCCTCTGCTCGGGCCGTCGGCCAATAGAAGCCTGAACGGAAGGCTTTTTCTGACTAGCGCTCGAGCTGCGGCGCGGTGTCCGCCCAGTCCGGCATGGATTTCAGCCAAGAGTTGCCACCCTTCCTCTTTGGAGATGCACCTTTGGAGCACTCCGGTCACGCTTTTCTTGTAGAGTTCCCCTTCGTGGACTTTGTAAGCATTAGAACGCCTGACTATGCAGTGAGCTTCATTTTGGTCTTCAGGGAGCTCCTGCCTATTTAGGTAGGACAAGAATGGCTCAGTCCACGGGGCGATTACGGCCATGTTTTCGTGGGCCGAAGATGTTATTTCGGTGGCAGAGCCTCCGATTGTGTCTGATGGTTCGGAATCTGGGGGTGTGTTCGGATCCGTGCTGGTATTGCCGGACTCCCCTTCCCATTCTACGGATGGCTTGAAAAACCTTTCCAGGAATATGTTAGGTGGGACAGGGTCGCGTTTGGCGCCGATGCGGGCGAGGACGTCCGCCGCTTGATTGTTTTCTTGAGCCACACGGTGGAATTCGAGCCCCTCGAACCGAGCTGACATTTTAAGGACGGCATTACGGTAGGCCGCCATTTTTGGATCCTTGGTGTCAAAGTCTCCGTTTATTTGTGATATTGCGAGGTTTGAGTCCCCGCGCACTTCTAGGCGTTGGATGCCCATAGAGACTGCCATCCAAAGACCGTGCAACAGTGCCTCGTATTTGGCTGCGTTGTTGGAGTCTGTATATAATATTTGAAGGACATACTGGACCGTGTCTCCGGTGGGAGACGTCAGGACTACCCCTGCTCCCAGTCCGGCCAGCATTTTGGAGCCGTCGAAGTGCTTGATCCAGTTGGAGTACGCGTCGTACTCTTTAGGGAGTTCGGCTTCTGTCCATTCGGCGACAAAGTCAGCCAGTACTTGCAACTTAATGGCTCACCGTGGTTTGTATATTATGTCGAACGGAAGGAGCCCGATAGCCCAATTAGCAATCCGGCCCGTAGCGTTGCGGTTATTAATTATGTCATTGAGTGGTACATCGGAGGAGACCGTAATCGAACACTCTTGAAAGTAGTGTCGCAGCTTCCGGGATGCCGTGAAGACCGCGTATGCTATTTTTTGATAGTGTGGGTATCGGGATTTGCATGGGGTGAGGACCATGGATACGTAATAAACCGACTTTTGAAGCGGGAATTTGTATCTGTCCACCTCTCGTTCGACGACGAGCGCTGCGCTTACCACTTGATGTGTCACAGCTATGTATAATAGCATAGGTTCGCCGATGTTTGGCGCTGTTAGGACTAGATTACTGGCCAATAAGGTCTTTATTTCATCGAGTCCGGCCGCGACTGCATCCGCCCATACGAAGTGTTCGGTGCGTCGAAGGAGGCGGTAAAGAGGCAATGCCTTTTCTCCTAACCTGGATATAAAGTGGCTCAAAGCGGCCACACATCCAGCTAATTTCTAGATGTGCTTGAGGTCTGTTGGTATAGCCAACTGCGACAGAGCTCGGATTTTTGCCTGATTCGCTTCAATTCCTCTATTGGAAACAATGAAGCCCAGCAGCTTCCCCGAGGGGACACCGAAAACGCATTTTTCCGGATTCAACTTGATGTCGTATGTCCGGAGGTTATCGAATGTAAGCCTCAAGTCATCTATTAGGGTTTCGACGTGTCTTGTTTTTATGACCACGTCGTCCACATATGCCTCCACTGTTTTGCCGATTTGTTTTTCCAGGCATGTTTGAATCATGCGTTGATAGATTGCGCCGGCATTCTTAAGCCCGAAAGGCATAGTGTTGAAGCAAAAAGGGCCAATGGCGTTATGAAAGCTGTTGCAGCTTGGTCGGACTCTGCCATCTTTATTTGATGGTATCTAGAGTATGCGTCGAGAAAACACAGTGAGTCGTGTCCAGCTGTGGCATCGATAATCTGATCGATGCGAGGGAGGGGAAAGGGATCCTTGGGGCAAGCCTTGTTGAGGTCTTTGAAGTCGACTCATAGGCGCCATGATTTGTCCTTTTTTGGTACCATTACCAAATTTGCCAACCAATCTGGATGTTTAATATCTCTGATGAATCCGGCCTCAAGTAGCTTGTCTAGCTCTTCCCCCATGGCTTGTCGTTTGGGTTCTGAAAACCGCCTTAGAGTCTGCTTGACCGGTTTGTATCCCTTTAGTATATTGAGGCTGTGTTCGGCCAACCGGCGTGGGATGCCCGGCATGTCCGAAGGGTGCCAGGCGAAAATGTCCCAATTCTCGCGTAAGAAATCTCGCAGTGCGGCGTCCATCGCGGGGCTCAACTGTGTTCCCATGGATGCTGTCTTCATGGGGTCCGTTGGATGGACTTGGAATTTGACTATCTCATCTGCAGGTTTAAATGAGGTGGACTTGGGTCGCTTGCCAAGTATCACGTCATCCCTGTCCACGATGGCTCGCAGTGTTGTTAACTCTTCGGCTGTTAGGGCTTCAGATAATGCTTCCAGGGCTAGTGCTGCGGTTTTGTTTTCAGCGTGAAGTGCGACGTCCGGATCACTGGCTAGAGTGATGATTCCATTGGGTCCGGGCATTTTAAGCTTCATGTATCCGTAATGGGGTACAACTTGAAAGCTTGTAAACGTGTCCCGCCCTAGAAGGGCGTGGTATCCGCTGCTAAAGGGATCCACTTGAATGTTGATGAAGTCATGTACCTAGGGTAGGGTCATAGACCTGACCTAAGTACACTTCCCAAGGACACCCTCAGAAGAGACTGCCTTCCAGTCGACCAAGAGGGACTTCACTCGACGGACTCGAAGGACTCGACCATGAAGACTCACTCGACCACCAGGAGATCAAGAGCCACTCTGCATCCAAACGGTCTGTAATTAAGTAGTCTTTATGGCATTTAGGACACTTTATGTAAGGCGTTACCATTAATGCCTAGCCTTAATGTACTTTAAACCCTGCATTACTGAGGGCCGGAGGGGTCTGGCAGACACTATATAAGCCACCCCGCTCCTCAGTGTAAAGGGTTCGCACCCCTGTAATCCATACACTCATAATCCAGTCGACTGCCTCCGGGCTCTGAGACGTAGAGCTGTTACTTCCTCCGAGAAGGGCCTGAACTCGTACATCCCTTGTGTTTACAACTGCTCCATAGCTAGGATCTTGCCTCTCCATACCTACCCCCTATTCTACTATCAGACTTAGAACCACGACAGTTGGCGCCCACCGTGGGGCAGGTGTCTTAGCGATTTTTGGAGAAGTTGCAATTGTTCCAATTGCTTTCATTTTGGTTTCTAGTGGAGTCGTGGTCGAGGGCCGTGAGATCCGTCTCGGCGCGCTCACCTTCATCGCCGACGACTCCGCTTGGCTCCAGGAGGCTCCACTCGACATCGACGCGCTCCCCGTCTGCGGGGCGACGCATTTTCGGGAGTGTGTCCGCGGCGTTCTGCTGCAGCAGCCATCGACTCCTTATCGGTCGACTCCCCTATCGTCCACCCTCCCTGTCTCCAGCCAGCGCAAGCGCTCTGGTCGGTCGAGGCTCCAGCGGTGGGTGAGGCACGCAGTGGCTCGCCAGACGGCCACCACCCAAGTCGTGGCAATCTAGCCCGACGAGTCCCTCTACGGCATGTTCGATCTGTCGACTGGCTCCGTAGAGACTGCATCCGAGTGCGATAGCAGTGATCCAGCGGCGGAAGTCTTGATGGTCAACGGACCTCGCAGCCCTCCCGGCTTCCCCCGCAACGACGGGGTGGACGGTGGAGGCGACCCCGCTCAAGTCCATGAGGAGTACCAACCCGAGCCACTTAATTCCCTGCAAAGGGAAGAACTTCGCCGCAGGAACATGGATGCCCTGCATAGTCCCATCTCAGGAGAAACCCCCAAAGCTCGCGCCTTGGAGGAGGCACGTTTGGCCAACTTGGCTGAACGCACTCATCTGGAGAACCTCCAGCGAGCACTCGACGAGCGCGCGCGGCAACGAGTGCCCGACTCCAGTCGACGTCAACTCTTCGCGCCGACTCAGGTATATCGAACCCTGATTCAGAATTTAGCAGCTGCAACCCGTATAGCAGAGTCAATTCAGCCCTCTCAGTCGGAGGCTGGCAGAGGCTTGATGCAGATTAGGGATTTGCTCCGGGCAGCAGGAGATCAGAATTCAGCCGTGTCACAGTCGCGCAACAGAATTCACAGTCGATCCGTCGCTGCGAATACGGTTCAGTCGGCTCACAGCCCCAGATCGCCTCCGCGGCGTGAAGGACGCGAGAATCGACGAGACTAATATGGTGACCGATAAGATCGTGATGATAGGCGTCGAGTGCCCACTCCTCCCCCGAGGGGTGGGTCTTACGCTCATCGGCAGCAAGATGACAGGCGTCAACTCAGTGTGGGGCGAAGAGCTCTGGTCGACCCCAGGGAACCAGGCTTTGACGCGCGATCCATCATCGTGCAAGGCTTGGTCGATCGGAACAGGGCTCATCAAGGTGGCCACGACAGAGATGCACCCACTAGCAGCCGAGTGCATGTTTCAGGTCCGGAATGTTTCAGCAGGGCTATCAGAGCTGCGGTGATTCCCCCAACTTCAGGTTGGCGACTGGAGTAAGCAAGTTCACCGGTGAGTCTAAGCCTGAAACTTGGCTTGAGGACTACCGAGTAGCTGTACAGATCGGCGGCGGGAATGACGAGGTAGCTATGAAGCACTTACCACTCATGTTGGAAGGTTCGGCCAGAGCATGGTTGAATCAGTTAACTCCAAGCAGCATTTACACTTGGGAAGATCTTTCTCAAGTGTTCGTCAGAACATTTGAGGGAACTTGCAAGCGACCAGCTGGATTGACAGAGTTGCAAGTTTGTGTACAGAAGTCGAATGAGACCTTAAGAGAGTATATTCAGAGATGGATCACTTTGCATCATACCGTGGAGAACGTGTCTGATCATCAGGCAGTTTGCGCCTTCAAGGATGGTGTTAAGAACAGAGAATTAAGTTTGCAGTTTGGTCAGACCGGAGATATGACCCTGAGTCGGATGATGGAAATTGGTACCAAGTACGCCAACGGCGAAGAGGAGGACCGACTCCGGAGCGGCAAGTACAAGCCGAGTCAGTCGGAGAAAGGAAACTCCAGTCGGAAGCAGAAAAGGAAATCCGAACCAGCGGCTCCTGGAGAGGCTCTGGCCGTGACTCAGGGCAAGTTCAAAGGAAAATCCAAAGGATCCTGGAACCCCAAGAAGGTGAAGGATAAAGAAGGAAATGACGTGATGGATCTACCGTGTCACATCCACACGAAGAAAGACGAAGAGGGTAATTTCATTTACCCAAAGCATACCACTCGGCAGTGCAGGCTCCTGATCCAGCAGTTCCAAGGTAAACAGCCCAAGGACAAGGAAAAGGAGTCGGACAAAGCCGAAGACAAGGAGGACAGTGAGGGAGGATATCCTCATGTTAACTCCACTCTGATGATCTTTGCGGATGTGGAAAGCAAGAGTCAACTGAAGGTTATTAACCGTGAGGTGAACATGGTCGCCCCGGCGATGCCAAGTTATCTGAGATGGTCACAAACTCCCATTACATTTGACCAGTCCGATCACCCGACTCATATAGCCACCCCTGGGAGGCAAGCTTTGGTGGTCGACCCGGTCGTCGAAGGCACTCGACTGACGAAGGTGCTAATGGATGGTGGTAGTGGACTAAATTTATTGTATGCGGACACGCTGAAAGGAATGGGCATTTCGATGTCCCGACTGAGCACCAGCAACATGAGTTTTCATGGAGTTATACCTGGAAAGAAAGCTGAGTCACTCGGCCAGATAGCTCTGGACGTGGTGTTCGGTGACTCGAAGCATTTCCGCAAAGAGAAGCTGACGTTTGAAGTTGTAGACTTTCAGAGCGCTTACCACGCTATTTTGGGGAGACCAGCTTACGCACGGTTCATGGCTCGACCATGTTACGTGTACCTCAAGCTGAAGATGCCCGGCCCCAAAGGCGTGATCACTATCACTGGTGATCGGAAAAAAGCAGAAGAGTGTTTCCAGAAAGGCTCGAAAATTGCCGATTCCCAGGTGACAACAGTCGAGCTGCAAGGATACAAGAAAAATGCAGATCCGAGTGATTTGTTGCGGGCTAAGAAGCCTGCCACAGAGTCAGCGTTTCAGTCGTCCGGTGAGACAAATCCCGTTCACATTCACCCGGCCGACCCCAATGCAGCTCCGACCCATATTTCCATAGCACTCGACCCTAAATAGGAAGAAGCGCTCATCCAGTTCCTCCGTGGGAACTGGGACATCTTTGCATGGAAACCTGCTGACATGCCGGGTGTTCCCAGGGGACTGGCTGAGCATCACCTTAGAGTCGACTCAGCCGCAAAACCGGTCAAAGAACATCTTCGGCGGTCCGCCGTCCAGAAGATAAAAGCCATTGGTGAGGAAGTAGCTAGACTATTGGCGGCAGGATTTATCTGAGAGATATATCACTCCGAGTGGCTCACCAATGTCGTCATGGTTCCCAAGAAGGAAAAGTCACTCCGCATGTGCATCGATTTCAAACACATCAATCGGGCCTGCCCGAAAGATCATTTTCCTCTCCCTCGCATCGATCAAATTGTTGACTCGACTGCGGGATGCGAGAGATTGTCTTTTCTAGACGCCTATTCCGGGTACCATCAGATCCGTCTGTACGGACCCGATGAGATAAAAACAGCTTTCATCACTCCATTCAGGTGCTTCTGCTATATCACCATGCCATTCGGCCTCAAGAACGCCGGAGCCACGTTCATGAGGATGATTCAGAAGTGTTTACTCACTCAAATCAGTCGGAACATTGAAGTGTACATGGATGATATTGTGGTCAAGTCACGAAAGGGTTCCGACCTATTGACTGACCTTGCTGAAACATTTGCCAATCTCAGGAGGTACGATATCAAGCTCAATCCGTCAAAGTGCACATTCGGAGTTCCAGGTGGAAAGTTACTCGGTTTTCTCGTTTCCGAACGAGGAATCGACGCTAACCCAGAAAAAGTTGGCACTATACTCCGAATGAAACGCCCTGTGCGAGTGCACGATGTCCAGAAACTTACTGGAGGCTTGGCCGCATTAAGTCGATTCATCTCTCGCCTCGGTGAAAAGGCATTGCCTCTTTACCGACTGATGAAGAAGGCAGACAAGTTCGAGTGGACTCCAGAAGCTGATGCAGCGTTTGCAGAGCTAAAAGCTCTGCTCTCCACCCAGCCGGTGCTAGCTGCTCCAATCAGCAAAGAGCCTCTGTTGCTTTATATTGCAGCCACAGGACAAGTCGTCAGTACAGTACTTACGGTCGAGCGGGAAGAAGAAGGGAAAGCCTTCAAAGTTCAGCGCCCAATGTACTATCTGTCTGAAGTTTTGACTCCATCAAAGCAAAGATATCCTCTTTATCAGAAGCTTGTGTATGGGATCTACATGACCACGAAGAAGGTTGCTCATTACTTCTCTGATCATTCCATTACAGTCGTCAACGACGCTCCACTTTTAGAGTTTCTGCACAACAAAGATGAATTGGTCGAGTGGCGAAATGGGCAATTGAACTCCTTCCCCTTGATATCAAGTTTGAGGCAAAGAAAGCCATTACGTCCCAAGCAATAGCAGATTTCCTTGCCGAGTGGATTGAACAATAACAGCCGACTCAAGTTCACTCGGAGCATTGGACCATGTTCTTTGATTGTTCTAAGATGTTGAATGGTTCCGGTGCTGGGGTTGTCCTGGTTTCCCCCAGAGGAGATAAGCTCAGATATGTGCTCCAGATTCACTTTGATTCCTCCAACAATGAGGCAGAATACAAGGCCCTTTTGTATGGGTTGCGCATGGCCATTTCACTCGGCGTCCATCACCTTATGGTTTATGGCGACTCAGAGTTTGTGGTCAACCAAGTGATGAAGGAGTGGGACGTTAGAAGCCCAGCCATGACTGGATATTGCAATGCAGTGAGGAAGCTGGAAAAGAAGTTTGAGGGGTTAGAGCTCCATCATATACCCCGGCTGAAAAATCAAGCGGCTGATGATTTGGGAAAGATAGGTTCCAAGAGAGAAGCCATTCCCAGTGGTGTGTTCTTGGAGCATATCCATACTCCATCAGTCAAAGAAGATCCTTTTACTAAAGAAGCTCCGCAGCCCAAGAGTGCCACAGATCCGACTGAGGTTGAAGTTCCAGCGGTGGTCGACTTGATCATGGAGGCTTTAGTGATCACTCCCGATTGGACAGTTCCATATATCGCGTATATCCTAAGAAAAGAGCTCCCAGAGGACGAAGAAGAGGCTCGACAGATCGTCCGCCGATCCAAAGCCTTTACTGTGATCAAGGGGCTGCTATACAGGGAAAGCGCGACTGGAGTTGGTCAGAAGTGTATAACGCCAGAAGAAGGTCGAATAATCCTTGATGATATCCACACGGGGACCTGTGGCTATCATGCGTCCTCTCGGACCATCGTGGCCAAAGCATACCGAGCCGGATTTTACTGGCCAAGGGCGAATGAGATGGCAAAGGAGATAGTGGACAAGTGCGAGGGATGTCAGTTTTACTCCAACATGTCACACAAGACTGCGTCAGCTCTGAAGACCATACCACTCGTCTGGCCCTTCACAGTATGGGGGTTGGATATGGTGGGCCCCTTGAGGACAGATCGAAGCGGTTTCACGCATGTACTCGTGGCAGTCGACAAGTTCACCAAGTGGATCGAGGATAAACCCATCAAGAACCTTGACGCCGGTACTGCTGCCATCTTCATCAGGGAACTGATATTCAGATATGGAGTCCCACACAGCATCATCGCTAACAATGGATCAAACTTCGATTCGGAGGAATTCAGAGCATTCTGCACATCTCAAGGCACACGAGTCGACTACGCTTCAGTCGCCCATCCACAGTCGAATGGACAAGCGGAGCGAGCCAATGGCTTGATCCTCAAAGGGTTGAAACCCCGACTGATGCGTGACCTTAAGCATGCGGCTGGAGCATGGGTCGATGAACTTCCCTCGGTGCTTTGGGGTCTAAGGACCACGCCTAATCGGTCGACTGGAAGGACTCCATTCTTCTTGGTCTATGGAGCTGAAGCAGTCTTGCCGAGTGATCTGCTCCACAATGCTCCTCGAGTTGAGCTCTACAACGAGGCTGAAGCGGAACAAGCGCGGCAAGATGCAGTCGACCTTTTAGAAGAAGAAAGGGAGATGGCTCTGATCCGATCGACCATCTACCAACAAGACTTGCGTCGCTTCCACGCCAAAAACGTGAAGAGTCGAGCCTTCCAGGAAGGAGATTTGGTTCTTCGAGTGGATCAGCAGAAACCACATAAGCTTGCTCCTTCTTGGGAAGGACCCTTCATCGTCACCAAGGTTCTCCACAACGGAGCGTACCGTCTCTACAACGTCGAACACAAAATCGACGAGCCCCGAGCTTGGAACGCGGAGTTACTCCGCCCATTTTACACTTAAGTTTTCACTCGGATGAGTTGTAATAAAAGTACTTCTGTAGTTCATGTTTTGCAAGATAATAGTGTCATAATTTCCCCAATGATTTTTGTCACTTTTATTTGTTCAGTAAAATTTCCCCCTCAGTGGGTGGCTTAGCTGCGAATCCGTTTCGCCTAAGTTTGTAAAAAAATCCTTACCGAGTGGTGAGCCAGCCTCCCACTCGGGGGCTTAGCTGCGAATCCGTTTCGCCTAAGTTTCAATAAAATCCTACCGAATGGTGAGCCAGACTCCCACTCGGAGGCTTAGCCGCAGTCCAAGTACTCGCCTAAGTTTCAGTAAAAATCCTACCGAATGGTGAGCCAGACTCCCACTCGGGGGCTTAGCTGCAGTCCAAGTACTCGCCTAAGTTTCAATAAAATCCTACCGAGTGGTGAGCCAGACTCCCGCTCGGAGGCTTAGCTGCAGTCCAAGTACTCGCCTAAGTTCAAATTCAATGTGCGCTCCGCAACGAGGACGAGGTGCAGGTCGACTGCGACCCTCTCCTCCGAGCTACGCCACAAGTACAACGTGCGCTCCGCAAGGAAGACGAGGTGCAGGTCAACTGCGACCCTCTCCTCCGAGCTACGCCACAAGTACAACATGCACTCCGCAAGGAAGATGAGGTGCAGGTCAACTGCGACCCTCTCCTCCGAGCTACGCCACAAGTACAACGTGCGCTCCGCAAGGAGGACGAGGTGCAGGTCGACTGCGACCTTCTCCTTTGAGCTACGCCATAAGAACGATGTGAAAACCCTACCGAGTGAAGAGCAGACCTCCCACTCGGGGGCTTAGCTGCAGCCCAGTGCTCGCCTAAGTTATAAAAAAACTACCGAGTGGAGAGCGGACCTCCCACTCGGAGGCTTAGCTGCAGCCCAGTGCTTGCGTAAGTTATAAAAATCCTACCGAGTGGAGAGCAGACCTCCCACTCGGAGGCTTAGCTGCAGCCCAGTGCTCGCCTAAGTTTTGAAAACCCTACCGAGTGGAGAGCAGACCTCCCACTCGGAGGCTTAGCTGCAGCCCAGTGCTCGCCTAAGTTTTGAAAACCCTACCGAGTGGAGAGCAGACCTCCCACTCGGAGGCTTAGCTGTAGCCCAGTGCTCGCCTAAGTTATAAAAATCCTACCGAGTGGAGAGCAGACCTCCCACTCGGAGGCTTAGCTGCAGCCCAGCGCTCGCCTAAGTTATAAAAATCCTACCGAGTGGAGAGCAGACCTCCCACTCGGAGGCTTAGCTGCAGCCCAGTGCTCGCCTAAGTTTTGAAAATCCTACCGAGTGGAGAGCATACCTCCCACTCGGGGGCTTAGCTGCAGCCCAGTGCTCGCCTAAGTTTTGAAAATCCTACCGAGTGGAGAGCAATCCTCCCACTCGGGGGCTTAGCTGCAGCCCAATGCTCGCCTAAGTTTTGAAAATCCTACCGAGTGGGGAGCAGACCTCCCACTCGGAGACTTAGCTGCAGCCCAGTGCCAGCCTAAGTGAAGTAGGGAACAAGTTGATTGCAATAAGACATCTCAAACCAAATGCAAGCATATTCAAACGTCGAATCCAAGTTCAGATAAATACCTAACGGAACCGAAAGTGCTCAGGCGCTAAGCCTGTTAAGGTTTGTCGGTTACAAAAATCACTCGGCATACCGAGGCAAATTTAAAGTGTCGAGCTCAAGAAGTTTTTTACCCCTCCTGTGGAGGGCTGGAAGGTGCAACAAACTCGTCAAGGTCGATTCCATCAGCAATCCGAGTGGCAGCGGCGATGAAGGTCTCCATGAAAGACCGGAAGTCGTGCTTCTTGGTGTTAGCCACCCGAAGAGCCGCCAACTTGTCTTCTCGTACATCCTTGCAATGGACTCGGGCCAGAGATAGAGCAACATCTGCTCCACACCTGGCAGAAGACTTCTTCCACTCCTGCACTCGGCCTGGGACTGTGTTCAGTCGAGTCATCAGAGACTTGAGGTCATTCTGGAGCGTCTCCCTGGGCCAAAGCGTGGCGTTGATGCGGGAAGTGGCGACCTTCAGCCTTGCGAGATAGTCAACGACGGCGGCAACACGAGATTCGAGTCGGAGCACGTTCATGGCAACTTCATCATTCACCAGAGAGTTGATGGGGTCCAGGTTAGGCTCTAGTCGACCAGTCTCCTCTTCAAAGTTTTGGCGAAATTCTGCAAATACAATCACCGAGTCAAGACAACAGTCGAATAGAGAGATCACAGTTGAAATACCTGTTTGGTACAAAAGATTACCTTCGAGCATGAGGAATAGCTTCTTGGCGAGTCCGCCCAGATAAGCCTCCAGATCGTTCTTCTTCCCCACCAACTCACTGGCCTTGTCACTCAGAGCAATCTTATCACTTTTCAGTCGACTGACCTCTTTGTTGGCGGCATCAAGGGCAGCTTTCAGATTGGTGTTTTCTTCTTCAACCTTGGTGACCGAAGTCAACTTCTTGTCTGCTAGCTTGGTCTTCTCTAAAGCTGTTTTCTGCATCGCAGCCAACTCAAGGTTAGACTTTGAAACAAATGAGGGGCAAAGGCAGTCGTCGAAGCCTCACCAAACATACCTTTGGCTTCCTCCTTCGCCTTCGTTAAATTCTCCTGGGCCAGCTTCAGATCAATCTCGAGCTGGATGTGTTTGTATTCCAACTCAGTGTAGCGAGCCGCGAGGTCGCAGGATTTCTACGAAGAACCAATAGATAAAATGTCAAAGACAATCCACTTCCGAGTGACTAAGGAAAAATCATAAGTTTCTAAGACTACAGTCGAATGCAAAACATTCGACCATAGTCTCGGGGACTACACCCAGTGGGTGCACTCAGCGTGCCCCCACTAGGAGAATGGCGAGTCGACCAGTCGACCAACCAAAAAAAACGGGAAATTCTCTTCAGACTGTAGTCCACTTCCAGCAGTCGACCACAGTCTCGGGGACTACACCCAGTGGGTGCACTCAGCGTGCCCCCACTAGCCTGGAAATCCATTCGATCTCGTCGAATGAAGAAAAAAAAAATTAAACTATAAAGACTATGGTCGACTGCCAGCAGTCCACCATAGCCTTGGGGACTACACCTAGTGGGTGCACTCAGCGTGCCCCCACTAACCCCGAATTCCAATCGACACACCCAGTGGGTGTAGGACAATTACTACGAATTTCAGAAAGAAGAATTTTCAGATATCATATCCTAACAGAACAGGGGATGACCGACTAACCTGAACGTTACTTTGAAGAGCGGAACTGGCGTCATAGGCTGCCTGGCTGGCTTCTCGGATGGCCTTCACTTGCTCCATCATGACTCCCGCCTGGCGTATCGCTTCTTTTGCAGCACTGGCCTGATCCTCTGGGACGTAGTGGGTCGAGAAAAGTGAAGGCTGTGTAGCACTCGACGATGTGGGGTGAGCACTCGTCAACGGCACCGCGAAAGATACGGTGGGCCGAGTGGTGTTCTCTCCCTCCGCGACCAATGTCTCGGGCGCCGGCACGTTCTGAGTCGCCTTGCCAGCAGACGTTTTCCTGCTCCTCCTTTGCTTCAGTGGTTCCTGATCGTCGTCGTCAGGAAGGGTAATAACGACATTAGACGGAGCTACAGAAAAGAATCAAAAATTAGAGACAAAAAGTCAATCGACTGAAGACAGAACGATGAAAGTCGTATCAGGTTTTGAAGTGGCAGCGTCTTCCATCTCATGATCGTCAGCCCTGGCCGAGGTATCAGAAGTAGCAGCGCTGCAGTTACAGAAGTCAGTCGGATGATTCATAAGTCGACCAAGAACAAGTTCATGGGGAACAGAAAAACTCAAGTAGCATCATTACCCTGAGATAGTGGGGATCGCCATCTTCATGTTCGGCAAGACCTTGGCCGGCTTCGATGGTGCCACCCTGGATTGCTTCGGAGCTTTCTCGGTCGGCGCCGGATAAGTGGTTCGAGGGTGCTTGGTCGACTGAACGACAGTTGCGACCCCCTTACCACGCTCGGTTGCAGGGTCATGGACAAGCTTCGAGCGTCTTTCCGAGCGAGGCGGTGCAACTTCCTCCTCCTCCTCCTCTTCTTCCTCCCCATCAGAGTTGTCATTTTCATCATCATCAGCAGCGTCCGAATCCCAGTCCTCTTGGCTTTCGCCCCCACTTCCTTCCTCCTCTTCAGTCGGCGTCTGTGCTCCATTGGGCATCGAGTATAGTTTGGTGGTGGCCTGACAGACGGCAAAACAAAGATCAATCGACCAATTTGCAGCAAAAGCAGAATAAGTATGGCAAGATTACAATTGGGGATAAAGTGGGCATACCGTGTCTGGAGTGTAAGAGTGGTCGACTGGCGGAATCCTCCTGGCTCCTCGAGGGTTGTCTTTATTCCCTGTGATCGCCGCCATCCACCTCTCCAGTGTGGCGTCGTCGACTGCTTCTGGATGGACCCGAGTTTCATCCTCGGTTCCACAGTACAGCCACATACAATGGCCTCGGTACTGAAGTGGTTGGATGCGCCGCCTAAGGAAGACCTCTAGAAGGTCCATATCCGTCACTCCTTCCCGAACTAGCTGGACTACATGCTCCATCAACATCTTCACTTGGGCTTTCTCCTCGGGGAGCACCTTCAGAGAAGAGGGCTTGTTCACTCGGTCCATGGAAAACGGAGGTAGACCAGTCGACTGCCCCGGCGTCGACTCGTCTTGGCAGTAGAACCAAGTCGACTGCCACCCTCTGACCGACTCAGGAAGAGTCATGGCTGGGAAAGTACTCTTGCTCCTCATCTGAATCCCAAGACCCCCACACATCTGAATAACCTTAGTCCTATCGTCATCCGGACTCGCCTTTTTCACAGTCTGTGAGCGGCAAGTGAATATGTGCTTAAAGAGACCCCAATGCGGTCGATAGCCCAGGAAGTTCTCGCACATAGACACGAAGGCAGCAAGGTAGGCGATGGAATTTGGATTGAAATGGTGAAGTTGCGCCCCAAAGAAATTCAAGAAACCACGGAAGAAAACACTCGGAGGCAAGGAGAATCCACGGTCGACGTGAGTGGCTAGAAGGACGCACTCACCCTCCTGCGGCTGTGGTTGCCACTCGTTCCCTGGGAGCCTCGCTGCCCCCTGAGGGATCAAACCCTCGTTGGTCATCTCAGTGAGATCCGTCTCGGTGATGGTCGAGCAGATCCAATCCCCTTGTACCCAGCCATGTGGCAGGCGGGACCTGGACGAGGATCCGCCCCGACTGGGCGCTCGCCCTTTCGCCTTCCCCGTCGCCATTGCCTTCTTCGCGCGCTCCAAAGCTGCCGTCTTCTCCTTCACCATTGTCACCGATGAAGTGCACGAGGAGTGGATGGGCAGGGGCGAGAACAGGCGCGGCGGGCGGAGAGGGAGAGGGCAGGAGGAAGAATGGAGAGATACTGTTCAAAAACCCTCACCGGGCACCTTTATAAGGGCACTTCCGAGTGGCTGACGAGTGGGCCCGGACGATCTTATCACATCCCGAAGCAGTCGCGCATACGCGATACGTGGCATAAAAGGCGGCGCGAGAATCGAGGCGTCTATGCCCTATCCCATCCGAGCGCCGCGGTCTATCCCGTTTCGCGCGCTTCCCAAAATTCGGATCCCACAAAATCCGCTAACAGCTGATCGATCTGTTAGACGGGAGATCCCTTGCGATCCGTCGCTCGGAAGTTTATTAAGTTCAAAAGTTCACTCGACGGGAGAAAAGAATGGATCAAGGCAACTGAAAGAAAAGTTGCTGTTATCAACAAAGAGATTATTGGTCCACGATGGTACATATTCAGAACACAAAAGCGGGTCGGAAATATTATCAACTCCTTCCTCACTCAAACCTCGATCCATTCGGGGGCTAATGATGAAGTCATGTACCTAGGGTAGGGTCATAGACCTGACCTAAGTACCCTTCCCAAGGACACCCTCAGAAGAGACTGCCTTCCAGTCGACCAAGAGGGACTTCACTCGACGGACTCGAAGGACTCGACCATGAAGACTCACTCGACCACCAGGAGATCAAGAGCCACTCTACATCCAAACGGTCTGTAATTAAGTAGTCTTTATGGCATTTAGGACACTTTATGTAAGGCCTTACCAGTAACGCCTAGCCTTAATGTACTTTAAACCCTGCATTACTGAGGGCCGGAGGGGTCTGGCAGACACTATATAAGCCACCCCCTCCTCAGTGTAAAGGGTTCACACCCCTGTAATCCATACACTCATAATCCAGTCGACCGCCTCCGGGCTCCGAGACGTAGGGCTGTTACTTCCTCCGAGAAGGGCCTGAACTCGTACATCCCTTGTGTTTACAACTGCTCCATAGCTAGGATCTTGCCTCTCCATACCTACCCCCTATTCTACTGTCAGACTTAGAACCACGACAAATGTGATTTCTTCGGACCTATAATTCTCCGGGGTGCCGAATACCACATCGAGTGTGATTTTTCCTGCACACCGCGCTTCCCGAGTAGGATAATTCCCCTGAAGGTGGTGCCGCTTTGCTCAATGCGGCCTTTATCAATTTCCATCTTGTTGAGTGTTTCCTCATAGATCAAGTTTAATCCGCTTCCGTCGTCCATGAGTACTTTAGTGAGCCCAAAGCCGTCCACGATTGGGCTAAGGACTAGAGCGGCCGGTGCCCGGACAGTCTGGAATCGAGGTTCATCACTGGCATTGAAAGTTATAGCAGTGTCGTTCCAGGGGTTTATCTTTGCCACATGGCAAATTTCCATGGAGCTTTGATGAGCTCGCTTGCGCCTATTGTTTGAGGCGAAAGTATCAAAGACATTCAGTACCGCATTGTGTTCGTTGGCGGGATTTTGCTCTGCCTTATGGCCTGCAAGAAGATCCTCGCCGCTTTTCGCAACCTGCCGAGGTATCCAACATGCTCTAAGGCTATGAGTTGGTGTCGTGTCCGGAGTGCTGTGGAGTTTACATGGTCCATTAAGCCATTCTTCCAATACGGTTCCCCGCCTTGGGGTGTGCTTTGCTTTCTTGGGGACAAGATCGGCCCGCTTATGGGAGTTCGCCCGTTTAGTTCGGACAAAGGTCTTGGTGAGAGCCGTACTGTCCCAAAATTCTGTTTGGGTTTTCCAGGAGCTTTCCATCACACAGTATTTCTGTACTATGATTGCCAAATCCACGAAGCATACTATGTCACGGCAGCTTATAGCAATAAGGGGTCCCTTGTCCGCGTAGTTCTTGCAGAAGAGCAAGACTATACTCTCCTCGCGGTAGTCCTTGACCTTGTTAAGTGGAAGGAGGAATCTGGTCCAATAGCGATGTGCAGTTTCTTGGGGCTCTTGCCGGATGCGGGAGAGGCGGTTTAAGCCCTGATAGGTGCTGTTAGCTGAATCCGGATTCCGATTCGATCTAACACCCAGGGGCGTGGGAAGCTCCGAGCCTGACAGCTCGGGATCCGGGGTGTCGCCGAATTTCTTCAGCTAATGCCCGATTCTAAGCCTGGGACTTGGGTCATGTCCTCCTCTGAGCAGGTCTTCGTCTCAAGGAGTTCGGCGATCCGGACATAATTCGTCCTCAAAGTCGAGGGACGGTCCGTGTGAGGTTCCTCCACTATCGCTATCTCCTGGGTGGCCGGTGGGGATCTAATGTCCCTTTGGTCGGGTTTAAGTCCGATCCGGTTGTAGTCTGTAGCGACTCCTAGAGCGGCGATGCGATCCAAGAGCTCATTGAGGGAGGAGAGCTCCATTGGATCTATCTGTTCGGCGAGTTTCGAACTAACGCGAAGGTTATGATTGATGACCGAAGAGGCCATCGTTGGCGCTACCGCCGATGGGGCGGCCATGATAAAGCCGCCAAGTCGGAGAGTTTGGCCTACAGCCAGAGCTCCCTCCGAGGTAATGTCGTCCTTAATGATGAGACGATCCATCAAGCCTTGCAGCGACGACACAGAGGAACTCTCAATGAAAGCACCAATGTCGGTGTCAAAATCGGTGGATCTCGGGTAGGGGGTCCCGATCTGTGCATCAAGGCTGATGGTAACAGGAAGCAAGGGACACAGATGTTTACCCAGGTTCTGGCCCTCTCGAGGGAGGTAAAACCCTACTTCCTGCTTGATTAATATTGAAGATATGGGTAGTACAAGAGTAGATCTACCACGAGATCGTAGACGCTAAACCCTAAGAGCTAGCCTATGATGGTATGATTGTAATTGTGATCGGCCTTCTAAGGACCAACCTCTCCAGTTTATATAGACATCGGAGAGGGCTAGGGTTTACATGGACTCGGTTACAAGGAAGGAAACACAATATCCGGATCGCCAAGATTGCCTTCCACGCAAAGGAGAGTCCCATCCGGACACGGGCCAAAGTCTCGAGTCTTGTATCTTCACGCTTCAATAGTCTGGACGTTGTACACAGTCCGGCTGTCCGGATAACCCTAATCCAGGACTCCCTCAGCAGCCATGATCTAGGCTTGGACGGGCTCCATCGTCGCAAGGTATGTGGTGGAGGAACGGACGGCTGCTCGAATGCTCTCGACGACTGTCAACTCTTTGGCCGTGGGTTGCAACCGTTGTCGGAGAAGCTTTGTTTGATTTGTGCGGTGACCGCCATGAGCTGGGCGTGGGCGGCCTCGACATGGTCGTGGGCAGCCTCCATCAGGGCTAAGGCTGCCACTGCGGAAAGGATAGCTACTGTGCCGCTCTCGCCAGTTGCTATCCTTGAGGCAGATGTTGCTGCCGCCACCTGAGAAGCAACAGCAGCCGTTTGTGCTGCCTTGGCCGCCCAGTCACAGATTGCGGCCGCGCTCATGCACCTTCTTAGCACGCACATGGCGGCTGCGGCCGCGCTCTCGCCGAAGTGGGCCGTCGAAGTTGCCCTCACGACTTGGGTCCACGTCCCCATCTTTCACCCACGATGATTGAACAGTGAAATGATATTTGGGGAGCGAGCTAGTGTGCTTGACACGCCAGTTGTGGACTGTAGCTGACGCACCTTCTCACGTAAGCCATAGGTGTACTATACACCGACGGTGCTCCAGGATATTTTTTACTGCATCTCACACGGTTGGTGATAATAAACTGTGTGCGATCTACTTGATTTTTCATCTTGATTTGAATTACATAATGGGGTCATAGCCGCAATGAATGGTGTTTGAATTGCTAGACCTTTTATCTGTAGTGAATATGCAACTATATGTGTGTCGTAAAAAAATTGGAATTATTCAGGGTTCGTTTGGAAATTTTATACATTAAATTGGTTTTTTAGCCCTTTCAGGTGCACAATTCAAAATTAAAGTACATGCACATGCTCCGGTGCACCAACATGGGTTGTAAAATCATATATGTGTCCATGGGTTTATGCTTATGTCCCATGTAAGAAATGGGGATGAATTTTGAACACCACGGCACTGTGGCCCTCCGGCAAATGTTGAGGTACTTGCTTTTGTAATTCTAGTAAATCGAAAACCCGTATGAAATTCATGAACCTTGGCATGCTATCATGGAATGGCATCAACATGCTGGGGTAAAAAATATTGTCCCATTCGTGGCAGGTTATATATGGTATAAGCTTCTCACAAACCAGAGCTTCTCACAAGAAGACTCGTGGTTCTGCTAGGGAAACATGTCACCTTTGTGGACAAAACGACAATCGTCGCCTCTTCTTCCTTTCAATTTTTTACTGGTGTCAACATAGAACAACAGGAGTGTCGTGTAAATTTTGGATTTTTTCGGGGATCTTTTGGACATTTTTATATGTTAATTGAGTTTTCTAGGCATTTATGTGCATAATTCAAAATTGAACTACAAGCACATGCTCCAGTCCATAAAAACGGGTTGCAAAATCAAATGTTTGTCCTTGGTTGCAAACTTAGGTCACATGCAAGAAATGAGAATGAATGTCAAACACCTTGACACTGTCGCTCGGCCGCTAACATTGAGATACATGGTTTTAAAATTCTAGTAAATCGAAAACTCGTCTGAAATTTATGAAACTTGACATGATATCATGGAACGACATGGACATGCCGTGGTAAAAATATTATCCCATTTGGGGTAGGTGTGGCACTACTACAGGATGCTGCTAACGCGACACTATGATCAGAGACCCTTCGACGAAACTGTGTGCGATGCAATAATCGCAAACAGTGGTGTAAAAAAAAGTCAAAAAAGGTGCAAAACGTTTGCGATGACTGATGCATCCAACACGGTTCAGATCTTGGTTCCGTGTGCGATGCAGGGCATACGGTTCAGTTTAATTAACTATTTGCGATGAGGAGGAACAAAAGAAATGGGCAGCCAAATGAAGGTGTGTGCTATATACAACATACGGTTCACTCGGATGAATTGTTTGTGATTAGGCAACACAAAAGAAACGGTTAGGCAGATCAAGGTGTTTGCGATGTATGGCATGCGGTTCACTCGGATGAACTATTTGTGTTGAGACAAGAGAACGGAAATGGTTCAATATAACAATATGTGTGTGATACGCGGCAAACAGGCCTGTAATCAGAAATGTGTGCGAAGACCGATAATAACACAGACCATTGCTTCTAATAAGACGTATGCGACATGCTCTGTCTACACAACATGTATTGGCCATTGGAGGACGGGCGGTCATCCGGATATGCCATAAGGATGCGAAGAGGCATCCTATATCAGCAAGGACTAGCTATTCGACCAATAGCCCATCTAAGAGAACTCTCAAGTTAAGTGTGCTCAGGTTGGAGCAGCCATCAGATGCATGACTGGATGGGAAGTTGTGTTGATGTTAAATTAACTGATAGGATGGGTCATTTCGGTCAAATGACCGAAATGACCCATTCCCTCAGCTAATTTAACCTTGTGGTCCTTGTTTTTTATTTTTATTTATATTTTAATATATGTTAAAGATGGTCTACCGCATTACTTTTTGACAATGTGTATACATGGCATACAGTTGATCCATCCGACCTGTTTGTGATGGAATAAGCCGTGTGTATTGTGGACAAACGCTTGCTAGTGTAAAACCGTTTGTGATTGATGAATTCATCACCAACGGGTTCCCTAGTGTGGTCCGTGTTCATCTCATCATGATCTACTTCCTGTACTAGCTCGATGTTCCTTATATATGCTAAGTTTCCATTAGTTGATGGCATTCTATGAACACGCCACCATTTCCCGCCATTTCCTCACCTATTGCCCGCCACCCAGCGATATTGCACATATACCTATGTGCGGCGCGACGCACGGAGGCAACAAGCGTAGCCTGTAGCACATCCACTTTTTCCAAGCATGCCAACGCACCAAAGTGCTGCCTCTACCATCAACCTCGTCGACGAGGAAAACCAGAAGGCGCCACAACCTGTCGAGGCCGCAGCGCTCCCCGGTAACGTGATGGACGACGCCGTGATGCGCGTCATTGCCAGGGTTGATTAGACCCTTTGGTGCATGGCGCTTCAGCGCCGGATCAAGATAGGCATGTCAGCACCGGGAGGCTGCAGCTCGCTACACAACATGATTGATGGCGCGCCGCAGAGCAAGATAGGCGCGTCCACGCCGATACACTGCGGCTCATCACACGGTGAGACCGTTGGAGCGCCACAGAGCGATAGGTGCGGCACGCGGCACAACAAGAGCGGATCCATCGGTGCTTGCCTGCTGTCGACAGGGCGTCTAATACGTCTCCAACGTATCTATAAGTTTTGATTATTCCATGCTGTTTTATTATCAATCTTGGATGTTTTATAATCATTATATAGTCATTTTATATTATTTTTGGTACTAACCTATTAACATAGTGACAAGTGCCAGTTGCTATTTTCTGCATGTTTTTTACATCGTAGGAAGTCAATATCAGATGACGTCCAAATGCGACGCCAATTTACGATGATTTTTTATGTACTAGAAGGAACACAATGGGCCCTGGTTGCACCTCGGGGGAGTCCTGAGGAGGGGACAACCCACCTGGGCGCGCCAGG